>CATKHJ011082535.1:0-21872 GCA_949750685.1 Vernicia montana
ACAAAATACTAATGGACTTCAAATATACATTTAATACAATGGAACAATTGATTTATATAAACATATATTTATTGCCATAAATTAATGTTGTTTTACATTTACATAAACATATATACTGCTCTAGGGCATATACTCTAACAATTGGGTATTAAGATATGGTAATTATGGTTTCAATTATAGAGTAATGATAACTTGGAAAATAATGGAAGTTAATAATAAGTAAAAAGGGTTCTACGGATTTTGGTGACCTTATGTCTCCCTATGCTTTAGGACAGTCATGGCTCAAAGACGGGTCATGACACTTGTTCAAAGGGCATCATGATACTTAGCCTAGTTTGGTAAAGTCCCTCTGGAATACAGGTCAACCTCGATGTTATGTGTTAAGGGGATAAATCGAGTTGAAGAGCAAGTTGAAAAACACTAGGGTATCTTCAACATTGACTTGACCAGAGATTGGAGGATTGACCTAATTGAGTATTTAAATGATCCTTCCTTGGGGGTAAATCACAAGACCAGACTCATTGCTCCAAGATTCTTGCAAAATGAAGAAGAAATGTATAGAAGACACCTTAGTGGGTAATTACTATTTTGCCTAGGCCCAAAATAAGCAATTCTAGCTATGGTTGAAGTACATGAAGGCCTTACAGAAGCCCATCAGTCCGATAAACTAATGAGCCAAGTCCTAGAGCAACATGG
The DNA here is from genome assembly GCA_949750685.1 of Vernicia montana. Lineage (NCBI taxonomy): Eukaryota > Viridiplantae > Streptophyta > Magnoliopsida > Malpighiales > Euphorbiaceae > Vernicia > Vernicia montana. Next base: position 697 of record CATKHJ011082535.1, read on the forward strand.
CTACTGGTGGCCGAGCATGGAAACAATTGCTTTAGATATGCCAAAGGGTGTGAATCCTGCAAAAAAATATGGCTTGATACCATTGTCTCCTGTTGATGAACTTCACCTCGGTAATCAAACCTTGGCCTTTTGGAGGATGGGAAATGGATGTGATCGGTAAAATTTATCCACCCTCATCCAAATAACATTTTTTAATCCTGGTGACCATCGATTACTTTTCTAAGTGAGTTGAAGCAATTCCCTTAAAAGTAGTGAATCAATAGTCGATCATCAAGTTCTTCAAAGAGTATATACTTCATCAAAGTAGCTTACCCTAAAAAATTACGACCGACCAAATGACTGTGTCCAGAGGGGAAGAAGTGAAGAAATTTTGTAAAGAGTTCAATATCAAGCTTGTCCATTCCACCCCATACTATGCACAGGCTAATGGGCATGCCAAAACAACTAACAAGGTCATCAAAATGAACATCTAGAAGATGGTGGAAGATAACCCAAGGGTTTGGCATGAACTTCTATCAGAAACTCTTTGGGAAATCCGAACCACCTTAAAAACGGCCATAGGCACAACTCTTTACAAATTAGTTTATGGGCACAGTGCAATGATACCAGCCGAATTAACTATAAAGTCTATAAGGCACAAGTATCAAGATGAATTGACAGTCGATCAGTACACTCAAGCAATGCTAAGGGAACTGGACGATTTGGATTGTGATCGGCTTGCTTCTTTAGGCTGAATCCAAGCCCAAAAGAAAAGAGTGGAAAGGGCATACAATAAAAGGGTTCAACCTAAGACTTCAAGATTAGGACTTGGTTTGGAAGGTTGTCTTGCCAATTAAGCACAAGGACCCTAAGCTTAATAAATGGTCCCCAAACTGTGAAGGACCAATTGTGGTAAAGGAAATCAAGGGGAATGGTGCTTACCGATTATCATATCAAAATGGTGAGCCAAAAGATCGGTCAATTAATGGGAAGTTCTTAAAGCCTTATATACCATCTTTGTGGGAAGGAATTGACTGATACTTGTTCACTAAGCAACGAGAGTAGACTTAAGATGTAATGGTCGAACCATAAAAGTGTGAGAGTTCAGTCTAATTGTATTTAGTTTGGCTTAGTTAAAAGCTTATCCAACTTTGTAATTATTTTTATTGCTATAAAATCAAAAGCTGGCCAATTTTAAGGTCGCTTCAAACTATTTTTTTTCCTGTTTGCAGATATATAGACATCCAAGTATTCATAAACACAAGAGGTAAACAAAAAGGTCAACCCTTTGACCACTAAATTTATTTAATAAGCAAAATGTATAGAAACATTCATAAAAGAATGCTCACCGAGACAGAATTGTACTTAAAAGGTTGGCCCCTTACCACCAAACTACAAAGAATGGTTCATTGTTCAAAAAGAGCAGTGGCCAAAGAATTTTAAAACTATCAAAAAAGTTGTTAATAGTAGCAGAGATTTCCCCCATCCTCATCTTAGCCAATTCCAATCTAGGTTTAATAGCTTTAAGTTTGACAGATAACTATTATTTCTTCTGGCTGGCGGTCTCCATATCGGTCTTCATATGCTTTAACCTCATTCTAGAGCTTTTTCTTATTGACCTCGACCAATTGAGCCTATAGCTTGGCTATCTGATCAGTGAGAGATTTGGATTGGGAGGGTAGAGTTTTTCCTTGGCGTGTTGATTCTATCCCATCCTTTCTTAAAGATTGGATTTTTTTTTTTTGCAATAGTAACATCATCGGATAATTTCTTCTGAGAAGAGATGATGTTGTCAGTCGATCTGTAATATCTAATAAAGGTGTCCAAATTTCCATGGAGGTTATCTATAGTTGCTTTAGATCCGATCCTAATGCGACTTTCTAAGGCATGAGAATAAAGAAAGGAGAGAGATTCTTTGGCCGAGATGAGGGAGGTTTCATTAAGCAAGAAGTTTGGACCAAGCTTTTTCAAAGATCTAAGTTGTTCCAAGTAATTATTCAGTGCTTCGGTTATATTATCTGCTTGGATGGGAACCTTCAATTTTCCTAACTCATCAGGGATATTCTCTGAAGTTCCTTTTGCCGGTGCAAGTTTGGTGCCGAAATTGGTGAAGAAATCAAGAAAGTAATCTTTAGATTCTTGGAAAAGACCGAATGAGATTAGCAACTAAACTTGAAAAGAAAATGTATATACTTACTATTTCAACGGTAACCTCGTTACCCATCTCTAGGGTCTCTGTATGAATATCTAGAGTTTGGTCCGCCTCCTCAGCCTGGTGAGAAATCTCATTCTCGGCCATGGAATGGATAGATTCTTTATTTTGCGCTTTGGTTAAAGAGGCCAATTTGGCAGAGACAAGATGAGGGGTCTCTTTTGCTGAAGAAACAAATTTGGAAGAAGATTTCTTAGAGGTAGAATCAATCTTGATTTAGAAGAAGATTTCTTAAAGGTAGAATCAATCTTGGTAGACTCTTTCACTTTAAACCTAATCTTCGAAACAGCCATATTGACACTCGACTGTGACAAGAATAAAAGTCATGAAAGGGATCAAATGACTAAGCCTATATAGTCAAAGAAAAGATAATAATACCTTTTTTCCTCTATTTCTTGCTTGGAGGCTTGGGATCATTCAAGTCCTCAATCTCTCTTGGTTGGTCAAGGATTAGATTCGGAACAACTTCTTCATTTTACAATAAGAAACAATTAGACCGATGTAATAGAATTCATCAATAAAAGAAAAAAGGTGATACTTAGCGAATGAGATTTTCTTCGTCTAAAAGTTCAAGCCAACACCATTCACTATCTTTTGGCCAGTCCTACAAGTAAGTATCAACCCAAGTAGCTCAATTATTTTTCTTTCTTTTGGATCGGCTCAAGGAAGGACCAGTTATCCCAGAAGGAGCATTGGGAAGCTTAGGCCATTTAAATCCCGTAACCTTTACTGGGATCCATCCAGGGCAAACTATTGCCTTTTTGGCCGAATCTCTCATTCACTAAGTCTCTCTGCTTCTTTGGTCATGATCTCTAGCCTCCTTTTTGCTACCTCTTCCCTTTCAACCAAAATCTTTCGGTTGGCGTCTATTTGGATATCGATTTGAACTTCTTTTATGCACCGAAAAGGGAAAGAACAACACGACTTAGCCTAGCAAAACACCCATGTGTTTCCTAAGCTGTGTAGGCCACTGTCCCTAAGAGCCAAAATTAAAATTTAAAGACGTTTCATTTTCCAGTAGAACACACTTGTGTTCTGACCTACACATCGGTGTCCCGATAATCAATATAAAAGTTTGTTTTCATTTAAACTCCTCACTTTCTTTAAATGCTCCAAAACCCTAACTCTAAAACTCTCTCTCTCTCTCTCTAGTCAACCACCACAAATCCATTTCTTTCCTCTATCAAAACCAAAATCCACCAAAAAATATGCCACCAAGAGTCAAAACACGAACGGGTAAGGTACTTGCCGCCTCTTCTTCAAGAAACCTGACACTTTCAAAGGGAAGGCGTGTTCTAAATGATCCTCCTCCATAAAGTCAAAGGTACAATATGCTTGCTAATAGAGGTTTTATTCCCAATAAATGGCTTGATATGGATGCAATTACTATGTTAGGAATAAATGATCAAATTAGAAAGTACCTTAGTATTGTGGGGTGGATTAGATTAGTAGGGATGCACCCAATAGGTTTTGAGCCTTTAACTTTGGAATTTTTGGAATCACTTTATGTTGAAATCAGTTATTTGCCTAATAAAGTAATTGTAAAATTGAAATTTAAACTACTTAATCAATATTTTGAGTTGTCTATTGAGCGATTGAATGAAATATTTAGTATTTCAAATGATGAATTCAATTCTATACCAAATGATTGGAGAATGAATGAGGTTTGGAGTGATTTGACCATTCATGGTAGTGATTATCATGCTAGTAAGCTTGAGGTACTTGCTATGAGGTACCTCTATCGTTTTATGACTTAAACTATCTTTTGAAGAGGAGATAACACTGGGGTGGTTGAAAGAACGAATTGTTTTTCTTGTAATGTATGAGGCATAATAGGAAGGTAAACTCAAGGTATCGGTTTGCGGATCATTTTATGAAGATCGCCAACCGTTCAAGAGGTAAAATTTGTATTGGTGGGTTGGTTACTGTGCTTGCTATGGTGTTGTGCAACTTTGATCCTTTACTTACGGATTTGAAAAGGAATGAGGGACATGATTCCCTAGATATCACAACCTTGGCCAAAATGAATATGGTGGTTAATAGGGAAAACCAGTATGTAATGGTTGGAGTTGATGCGACGGAAGAGGTACCTTAAGAAGAAGAGCAAGTTCTCGATCCAGTATCAAATATTGGTCAACCCTCTAAGAGGATGGTGAGGGTTAGGACTTAGGAGCTTAGTGAGGACTCTTTAGCAGATTTGGATGAAGATGCTCTAAATTTGGGAAATGAAGAAGTATTGGAAAGGATAAAGGCCTTTGAGGACAAGATTGATAGGAACCATACAATAGTCCTCAAGCAATTAGAGCTCCTTCAAACCACCATTGCAAGAGCCTTTAGTCTTCGCTTTGATATGCCTTCATCATCCACACATCCACCACCACTAATGTAGCTTTTTAGCTACCTTTCTATCTCTTTCCTTATCTTGCTCTAACTATATCTTTTATGAACAATTTTAATTTACTACTTTTTAAGTTTGAACAAGTTTAATATTTGTTTAAGTATGTTTTATTTTTGAATATTTAAGTTTTAATTTGGATTTAGTTTAAAATTGGTTTATGTTTAATTGTTAACTAGTTAATTTACTTCTATTTATTTTGGATTTTGACTAATGCCTAACCATTTAACCCAACTTTTTGCTATTTTTATCTTCATAATTGCAAGTTGTGTTGGAAGATTAAGTACCATTTGGATCAATGATCAAGCACATGAGGAAGTCTTCTCTCTCTCAATTTATCTTTCTTTTGTTTCTTACATTAGGGACAATGTGAAAATTAAGTGTGGGGAAGGGAATGCTCAAATTTTAAATTTTGATATTTTTGATACTTGATTTGATTTAATTTATATGTTAAAATTTTTCCAAAAATAATTCAACTTGGCATTTAGGCATATTTTGACATATGTAATTCTTTTAGATTCTTTGAAATTTGTAATTAGGATTGCATGATTACTTAGATTTTTCTTAAACTTTTTGTATAGCCTACTTTAAATAACTAATGTCTTAGGTTGTTAAGTTTTGTAAATTCTTATTTATTATTTTGATGGGTGAATTTGAGTTTAAATTGTGAGGTTGATTGAGCCTAATTGATTGATTTACATATTTATTAATCTTTTCATTCTTTTTGAGAGTCCATCATGATTATTGTTATTCTAGAATTTGCATGTTTATTCTTTTTGAAATTACATAAATATAGTATTAAAGCATGAAAATGAAGAAGGCATTTAGGAGTGTCACAATTTAGTTTAAATAGCTTAGCTATTACTTTCATTAGTTAGCCCTTTGTGTTTTAACTTGTTTCTTTCTTTTGAACCTCAACAACATTGATCTTAAACCTTGAAATTAAATTGACTTAGCTTTTTCCTAAGGTTTAAAAGCATGTTTAATGTTTTTGGGTAGGGCTATATTGATGGAGAACATGGTATTAAATATCATTTTGTTGGGAATCAATTGAATTGTGTCTCAATTGTTGAAAGAAAAGTGAGTGTGAACATAGCATTAGAAGAAAAAGAAAGAAAAAAAAATGCTTTTAAGTTAGAAATATAAAAAAGAAAAATAAAGGAATAAAAGAAAATGTATGTTCATTCAATTTTGAAGAGACACATGATTTGGGGAAAGTATTTGCTTTATTATAAATGTAGAGAAATTTGGTAATTAAATGATAAAATTTGCTCTTAAATCTTAGGAGTAACTAAAATTCATTTCCTACATACATGTACCTTAGCCCCATTACAACCTGTGAAAGACCTTCTGATTTGTTCTTCAGTATGATTTAGTAGTGGAGATTGGAATTTTATGCAAGCCTATGGTAATAGCAATGTCATGTTTTCGTTTAAGTGGTTCATTGCCCATGTTAAACACTTGAGAGTTGTTGTGAGGGAGTAACCATTCATTGATTCACCATCTTGATCTTATTTCTTTTTAAATGAGAATTTTAATTCTTTAACCTAAGTTCATTTGGTTGTTTTTGTACTGCTTTATTTTAAGTTTGTTTAAAATCTTTGTGTATCTTGTTCTTTTCTATTTGCCTTATTTCCTTAATCTTTAGGAATTGCTTTGGTCAAGTTTGCTTGAGAACAAGCAAAAGGTTAAGTGTAGGGGTATTTGTTATGTTAGCCAAGTATGACAAATCCTAGAGAGGGGTAAATAGGATTATAAAATTTCTAATGCAATTCTTCATCCTATATGCAATATAGTGATAAATTAAAATTAAATAGCACAATTAATAGATATGAGATATAAAAACTTAGCTGGATTTATAGTAGTTCGGAGCCAATCACTTCTCCTGCATCCACTTCTCCTAAATCATATCGATTTAAGGTTTTACTAGTGATCCGAGATTGCGCCTAATGCTTTACAATAGTTGAATCGAGATTTTGCCCTAACTCTTTGAGATTTCATCCTTACAATAGTTATACGAGATTTCTCCCAATACAAGAGATTTCAAATAATGTTTGAGGTTTTAGGTCACTTAATGACTAACAAGCAAAGATCTTACAAAATAGAAATTAAGCTTATAGCTTTTAACAACAATGAACACAAAAGATGTAAGTTGAAGAGTAAATGTGTTCTTGAATGGAGTAGAAGAGAATTATTAAATTTTAAATTTGGATAGCACTTTTAATCACTTGGAATCTCTTACTCTTCATTTGGAGTCTTCATATATTTATATGTCTTCAAGTATTGCTCCAAAATGTGATTTATGTGCTTTGAAAATTGATCCAGACAAGTTCAAACATATATAAAACGGTTATATTTTTTGTCTGTTTCCAATTGGTAACAATAGTGATTTATGGTAACTCCAGTTACTCACAGGTGGTAATGGTAGTGACTTATGGTAAAAGTAGTGACTTATGCTTCTTTCTGCTTCTGTGTCTTTTGGTAAGTTTTGGTAACGGCGGTTAGAGTAATGGTAGTAACTTAGCTGTACCTGACAAACACTTCAAAAAAAAAAAAAAAAAAGGTAGTAATGGTAGTTTCTTAAGAAAACTACCGTGACATTCTGTGAACAGCAAGTATATAAAAGATATAACTCAATTTATGAACCTATATTTTCATCACACTTAAATACATAAAATACTTAAGTTTTATTATCATCAAAATATACATGGGGACAACATATTCTAACCAAATAAGTAGTATTTTTAGGCCTTATTTTTAATTAATTTTGTTTAAATTTTAATTAGCTTTTAGTTGTTTTGTGTCCTTTTAAGTTAATTTTCATTTGTAGGTCTTTTTTAGAAATAAAAAGTGGAAAAGGTGCAAAATCATTTGTTTCTGAGCTAAATCAGGTTAACACCTCCATATTGGCAATAGCGTGAGTGTGTATATGGAAGCTGAGGAAGGCAAAGGAGCCAAAAAGCTAAAACACACCCAAATTATTGGAACATGACTAAGGCTAAACCGTGTTGTGCAAATCAATTCCATACAGCATGCTACATAGCTTAGCGAGCCACTTCTACACCCCCATGTTATGTAAGTTAGGATTTGAATTTCAAATGAGTAACAGCTCAACACACTCAAGCTAACTAATGCAACATGGGAGTGCAGCATCATACTTAGTGACATGTCAACTTTTGATTGGGCAAGAATTAGGGTTTTTTTTTTCTTATAAGTTGGCCAACTTTAGAGGAAAATAGACTAATATACATGGGCATATGATGCTTCGCCCGAGCACTGAGGTCTGGTCTACTAGGGAATCGAAATGCTCTTTCTAGTTCGATCTCACGATTGGAAGCAACTATCGCTTTATTTGGTGAATTGATTTAATTTTTTTTAAAAGGATTTGGGAGTCACCACTATAATTTATTTAAATGAAAAAATTAAGAAAAAACCCAATTTGACTCCAATTCATTAATTTTTTATTAATTTTCCAAGGATAAAATCACTAGCCTTCGAAACAAGTTGAACTCGAGGACTAGGATTTTGGTTCTAAATTTGACTCCTAAGTTTAATTTGACTTTAAAAAATTGATTTCATAGATAACAAATATTAATGGCGATTTATGATTATGGCATAATTATGGATGCATGGAAAATAAAGAGCAAGTAATTAAACATCCACAAGTAAATGAGAGTATTTTCTCTAGCCCTTATGGGTACTAGGGAAATCACAAGGTCACTCCTTTACCTCAAAATAATTAACTTAATTACAACGGAATTAAATACAAATATTTATAAAGTAGAGGGGAAAGGGGTTTATTGGGGATTTGGATTTGAATCTTGGAGTTAAATTCCAAACGTGCCTACATACCCCATTGGATGGGGATCAAAACCCACGTAATTCTTTCCACTATAAGGTAGAAGGGTTTAAGGATTTATATAATTGATGTGATTTAATTTGATTTGGAGGGTTTTAGAGTTGGTGAGAGAAAATGTTGTACCTTCTCTTGGGAGATTTTAAGTGAAGCGAAATATTTTTCCAGAGCGAAGTATTTTTCCAGACCGAAATTCTGTTTTACCAGTCTCGAAATTTGGGAATCATACTCAAAGAGAGTGGATTAAGTGAAATTAATCCAAGGAGAATTGATTAATTACTCAAGGAGAGTAATTAATTAATTAATTATCTAAGTGGATTAATTAATTAATTCAAAGTGATTACTTAACTAAAAAAGATTAATTAATTAATTCAAAGTGATTACTTAACTAAAAAATATTAATTAATTAATTAAAATGATTAATTAATTAACTAATTAATATGATTAAATAACCTAAAATTAATTAAAATTAAAGAGAAATTAATTAATTAATGAGCTACTCAAAGAGAGTATGAGAGACTAATTAGAGAGAGAGAGAGAGAAGTAAGTGGATAGCCAATCTACACAAGCTTAAGGGGTGAAGAAATAAAAGAGAGGAGGGGGGTATTTATAGGCAAAGTAAGGTGGGGTGAAAAGACCAAAAAATGGCATGAAAAGGAGCAAAAATGAAAATTCCAAGGCAGAAGGGGGGACCATCCGCCAGGCCTCTGTGCAGATCCTCTAGTCTTGATGGCAACTGCCGCCGTGGTAGCTGGTGGCTCTGCCGAAAGGGCCGGCGAATTTGCCAGCTAATATGGCGGCCACTTGATGCATCGTACTGATGCGTGTCAGCACGTTAGTGCAGACACGTTGGGGAGCTGGCGGCATCCGTAGGCCTTTCAGTGTGTCACTGAAAATGCTGGCAGCAGCTGCTAGCCTTGCTTGTAGAACTGCTCAGATAGCTGGCAGATCCATCGGCTGTCCTAGAGGATAGCCACGTGGCAGACTCAATTTTTGGGGTTTTTAGGCTTTCAAAATTCTAAAAAATTACCGATTAGTGTTGATGGATCTGAAATTAATTATTGGACAATTTGGCAGTCAGTTTTGGGAGAAAATCAGTTGGTTTTAAAAAAAAAATATTGTCTGGTACAAAATATCTGGTCAAGATCGAAAAAGTGTCAAAAAATTAAGTATCCTTGCAGTATTATGCCTGAAAGCCCATTTTTTTCAAGGGGGCGCTGCCCCCACAACCCCTACTCGCTAATCTGCTAACGGGACCGCTGTATGCGTAGTGCAATAATTTTAGCAGGTGTCAAGCAACGGCTGCATCATAAGAGTGCGAAATTGAGGGTTCACAGGGCAAAGAGACTTCTTCTTGCATAAAAGAACTTGGAGAGATTTCACCATTCCCATTTTTCTTTTGTTTTCCATTTCTCTATAATCAACATTGCTTCAGTTAGATTTTAGTTTCATTGGAGATTGGTTTGAAGTGAGGATATCAAGCAATTGGACTAAGCATTATTCTTTTCATCAAGAGATTTGTGTCTAAACTCTTTTTGTTATTTAATTTCATTTGTCTTTCATTAACCTATTGCAAGATGAATGCTATTAGTTTAATTAGAGTTTTGATTTCATTCCTTGCCATAAACTAACTCCTTTAATTCTAGGGTTCTAGATGGATCCTAATTGATTAGTTATTAATGCTTAGATGAATGATTTAGGGATTTTATGTCATTGTTCTTGCTTCATTTTATACGCATGTGATTGGCCACCACATAGTATAATCTAGGTATTAATTGAAGGATCAAAAGAAGAAAATTAATATCAGACCTAAAGAACAATGAACTTAGGGATTACGAACCAACAATGTACTAATCTCTATGCATGTTAATGAATTGACTTAGGGTTTAATAGGATTTCTAGTTAGTCAAACTTCGCGAGATAAGCTAATTGAGTTCTTATTTGATTTGATTTCATTCATTTACATTTCCCTTATCATATCATCGAAGCATCATAAGTGATCATTAGGTGAAGTTGAACTCCCTAGAACCCATTCCAATAAATTACAATCAACATTCCAACACTCTCTTTAAGACCATTGCTTTCATTTACTGTTTTCAATTTCATTTAATCAATTAAGACCATATTGTGACAAAATGTTTAGGACTTTGTTTCCATTTTCATGATTATTGCATTCCAATTTTGGGCATTCACAATCTTTCATCCTCCTTGAGAATACGACTTTAGGTGCTTACCCTAGCTTCAATTACCTCATACACTTGCGAGTAGTTGCTTAGTTTAGTCTAGAGCACATCATCAGCCCATTTGGCCAGGGTTTATTTTTCATCAAAAGTGAAGGTGGAGCATTGAAACCTAGTCAATCTAGGGCTGAATAGTGTGGGGTGAAAATAGAATTTATGGTTTTCTCTACGTTCAGTCATGTATAAGAAAGAAAAAACTTGGTGGAAACTTTTGTCATTGAAAGTAATGCCTCGAACCCACTGACCATAGTTCGGTATGGATTTAGAAGGAGGTCTTTGAGTGGTTTTATGGAGTTCAGGTAAATAAGCAGCTAACCATAATTGTACCATTTATAGAGGGCCACACAATATGCTAAAGGCTTTATTAAGGCCTCCATAAAGGAAAGTGTGGATGATGCGATATATATAGGCCAAGATATAAGGGCCGACACTTAGTGCAAGTGCAACGGCAATTTTCAAGTGCTCCTTGGTAACTTTTACCAAGTCTATTCAAAAAATGAATTTGCATGGCCAGTAAAGGAGAAAGGCTATGTGTTCTTTAAGAGTAGGTGTCACGCGCCCCATCCTCAGTACTCTTAAACTGACTCGTCAACAAGCTTACATCTCCTTCGATTGATCGAGGCACGATGGTCCTAGGGTATAGGTAGGCTTAAGGCCACCGATTACCTTGTATAACCTTATATGCCCGGAATCTAATCTCTTAAAAAATCATGCTTGTCTATACGAAGACCTATGTGGGCCAAAATATATATATACAGTCATAAGAATGAAACTTAGGCAAAAAAATCTTCCTCATTTTATTCATTTAATCCATTTTGTTACATGATCATTATTTACAATTCATACACCTCTAATACAATTTAATAGCAGTTATGACTTGTAAAGCTATTACAATTAAAACTTAATATTCTATGTCTATGTTCTATTCTAATATGAATACCTTCCTCGTCATAAATAGTAAGAGCCTCTTCGCTAATGAACAAGGCTATGCCCTTTGCGTTCTATACCTCCAAGACTGCCTAAAAACTTCTACGCTAAATCCTGAAATTCACAAATGATGTGGTGAGCCGTCAACTCAGTAAAATCATATACATTGAAAATAAGAAATTCATGAATAAGCAATATCGAACAAAATTTTATATCATAATACTTATATGAAATCATTACAGTAGGGATAAAATATCATAGGGTCGAAGGCAATTTCATTTCAATGATCTTATCATTTAAACTGACAAAAACAAGCATTTGTTAGTGGGGTTTAAATTATCCACATCACCGTGAACCTCACATCATTATCCATCAGAGATCAAATGGTGGGATGAACCACTAACCTAAAAGTCTCTGCAATTGTAGCACCATCATATACCATCGCGGTATAAGTATATAAACAATCGAAGGCACTCATGAGTTGACTCATGTGCTCTTCGTAACAATCATGGACTGCTACATGTCCAAGAAACACCTCTGCATGCATGTAAGGATACATTTGACTTATTTTATAGACCCAGTCAGTTGAGTCACCAGTGCACTTGGTCTAATGAATACCCTCATTAGTTGGACGTTCTGTCAATTTAACATTCAATATAATCATATATATGACAATAATACTTAAAAGAAATTGTTCATATTATTTCATTTATAAGGTTAGCCCAATTGCCTTCGATTACAATAGGATGACTTTAGTTCGAATGACCTTAGTCTATTACAATAGAATTAGCTTCGATTATAATGGATTCTGATTGCAATCAAGACTATCTAGTTTATAAAAATATAGCTTCAATATGAATGACCTCGTTTTACAGAAGATTGGCTTCGAGCCGAATGGCTTCACCAATTTCCCTTTTCAATAGAACTAACAAAGAAATACAATATTAAGTTAACCACCAAGGGTGATGGTAATAATAACACTAATACTGTTATTAAAGGAGATTAGTCATCACACTATAGGCTCCAATAATGCGACGTCAGCAAAGGAATGGAATTCAACAAAATGCTAAGAGGGATTTTCATCATATTGTTCATGCATTTCTTAACTTACATATATTAAGAATTACATTCATATAATCTTACCTCTTCGTTATATCCTCCAATTAGGCTCTGCGGCACCCCTCAAGTTCCTTTTAGACTCTTAAATTTTTTCATCATTTACAACTAAAAGGATCTCCAGCAAGGCCAAATCACCATCACCATATACATACTACGGCCTTGTATCAAGATCATCATTATCAAGATCTCCATCAATGACTTCCCAAATACTCCTTGATCATTCCAGATCAAGGCATCATTACCTAGACTATGATCATCATTAAGTTTGGTTTCGCTCATCCTTAGACTCATCGAATCCACAAGCCTATCATCTAAACCCACTTGGAGTTCTTCAAAGAAAATTGGAAGAATTATCTACCTCTTAGGCTTTGGGATCTCATTAGTAAATGGCTATTTTCTAAAGAGAGTTTAAAAAGAAAGAGCTTTTGGATTTTGAATCTGGTTATGATGAGTTTCAGAGAGAAGCTTCAAATTTTAAACTTTTAAAAAGAGAAAGGGAGTTATACCCATTCAAATGTGAAACTGATGGGTTCCTTAAGCTTTTAAATAAAAGGGAGCAATTATGACTTCTATTATGAAAAGACATAAAGCTGGTCAAAAGTGTTCCATAAGAACACAGTTCACATTGGAAACGTAAACTTTTATTAGAAACGATAACTTTTCCTTGGAAAGAAAAATATCATTAATAGTTTGTTAGAGGTAGATATCTTTCACCCAATTCTCACTTATCCGTTACAATATAATATCTTAATGTTGTTCTATACACTTTCAAACTCACTAGTTCGCTTGGTAATCATTTACTGGTACCGAAGTCCTATCATTTAATCCATAATCTCATCCTCAAAAAATATACTGATGTCTAAACCCTACCATCAAGTCAATAGCTCGTCCTCATCTTATCTAGTCCAGACTTACCCGATTCCCTTCGTAATCTATAAACATCCTCAGTCTTGTCATTAAAGTCTTAGGCTCTTCACATGTTTGCTTTGCTTGTCTCACTGAACCGAACTCATCTGTTCGTTTACTATCATCAAATCCTTCATGCATCATACTTTGTATCACGTTTGCCTATTACATAAATTTTCCTTATCAATTAACTCGTACATATTCCTCTTTATGTCATGTCTCTTATCATTTCTATCATCTCCCATGCATGTTCGTCTTACGATCTATCCTCGTTTCTATAGTCAATCTTCATATATTCTCACTTTTTTCACCAACCTGCTACTTACCATTAAGACTCCAATTTTATGTTTCAGTCCCCCTCTTCATTCTAATGTCTCATCTCCTCGTGTTCATTACGACCACTAATATCTAGGGTATTACAGTAGGACCAACATCTCAATCACAATTTTGGGCAAGGTAATTACTATAATTACAGTCATTTTTGCCAAAGGAAATGTCCAAGTCCTCAACATCGGCTTCTAGGGTAGCATTGATTGGTTCACCATTCAGGGGAATGCCAAAAAGAACAGCTAAGTCAAATAAGGTAATTGATATAGTGTCGAACCTAAAGGTGAAGATGTTGCTATTGGCCAACCAGAACAATAGAGGGGGAAAGAGGAGCTGTTTGCAAAGAGGGATCCTATGATGGGAAAACTATAATAGATCGGAAATCCCTAAAGATTTCTAGTTATCATGGAAGTACAAGCTTAACTTGTTATACTAGGATACATATTTATCAGGGATTATCGGCCAAGGCCAAGGAGTTTTGCTTTGGTTCCAGCAATAGAGAAGATTTTTCTCATCAAACTGAGAAGGAGAATCCTTCCCATATAGGAAGTGCTAATAAAGGGTATCCCGAACAATCACTATCAGCCATAGAATAAGCTTAGAATTAGTATAGGGAATGAGTACCTTCATAGTGATCAGTTCGGTGGATTGTGTCATTGACTCAAAGATCTCTTTTGGGGCACCCGAGCTCACTTCCTTTCCCTTTGATTTGGCCATTGCTACCAAACCATGCAAACAAGAATAAAATCAAGATTCAAACTTCACAGGGATCAAATCAAGGAAAATTCAAAGAAAAATGAAGAACTTACTTGAATTTTGATGAACTCTTGAAGAACACGAAGAACAAGCTTAGAGAGAGAAAGCAACTAGAAATCTAAAGAGAAAAGCTCTAGTTTTTCACATAAGGCAAAAGTGAAAAAGTAAAAAAGGAAATTTCACTATTATAGGTCTTCGAAGAAGATGAAAAGACATAACCCTTCGGCTTCCCTTATTCAAAAATTAAAAATTTCTCTAACTGTTAGTCTAGGGCGATGCAAGAGGGTGTAACCCTTCACCTTTCAAAGAAAAAATATTATATATTTTTCATCATTTATTTCATTAAACAACCAATATTGCTCCAAAATTTGTGTGATCACCCCTAATTAAAATTGACAGTTCTTTGCAACATAAATATTCACTATTTGATTGATAACTCTTTGCAACCTAAATATCATATCCCTAAAGTTAAAATTAACGGTGCCAGCCACCTATATACCAGAAAACTCATGTTACTTTTATTACGCATATTCTTAGCTAACAATTGATGGCGATGCCTATATATCAGTAAATGAAGTTAAATTAATTGTACAAATCTCAAGATCCAATACTGACATAACTGAAATAAAGAACCCTTAATTAAACAATCTAAAGTTTTTAATTATAATTAACCTGCTTAGGTTAATTTTAGGATTAATGATATAATTATAAGTAAAATTATTTTGTTAAATAGTATTATTAGCGTAACTCCAAGATTAGCTCGGTTGGTCAAAAAATTTGTTATCTCCTTATTGACTAGTATTCAATTTTTCGAAGTTAGACCATAAATGAAAATTTTACATACATTAATCTATAAGAATAGAGTAATATGTGTTCATAAAAATATGAATTATCAACACAAGTGTTTATAAAGAGGTTTCAAATTTAAATTTTCAAAATAGGTCGTGGAAGTTATGTATATATATTGAGTACATCGGAATAGATTATCCTATATAACATCATTAAGATAAACAAAATATATTTCATTAATTCATTTTATATTTTAATAATTAAAATTAAATAGAATTATTTTAAAATCATTAACTAAAATATTTTATTAATTTTTAATCATGAAATTATCATAAAATAAAATTTTGTCAAGTTACTATAAGTCAAATAGGGAGTCCCATTGAAAAACATTTCTTATTGTAGGTAACTGATTCTAAAAAATATAAAATAGTCCATCTTATATTTAGATAAGATAAATCTGAATAAGATTATTACAAGTTATGAAGAGATAAATTATAAATTGAATTAATTATTAAAATAATTTTCAGATTAACATTATATTTGATTCATGGAATAAAATAATAATTTCTATGGAATATAATAACTAGGAATATAATAGCTATTTCTAAATAATTCTTATTCTACTATTTTATTTATTAACTTGAATTAATTATTTTTAAATAAAATTACAATTATATATATATATATATAAAAGATGCGATCAAATAAATTTAAAATGATCAAGTAAAAAAAATATGTTATTTTTAAATTGTAGAATAGATATTTTTTAATTCACTATAGAATATATATTTTATAAAATTAAAAAATAATAATTTTATGAAATAATTATTATTTATTTAAATTTGAACCAAAACTTGAAATAACTAATTCATATCAAATAGCTATTCAATTTTTGATTGCTCTATCAACCAAACATAACTTAATGTGGAAGTCAATCAAAAGATTCGTGATAAACAAATCAATAGCAAAGTGGCTCAAAAGGTTAAAAGTGTTTTCTTAATCCCATTCGTGATTCGTACAATCCATATGCCAAATTCCATTCACACGAAATGAATCTTGGAAACTAGCTAAAGTCAAACCTATTATTATTTCATTGGGATTTGTGTAATTTAAGATAAATATAATTACAAAATTTATAATTTATGGAGTAATATATATATATATATATATATATATATATATATATATATATAAACTAAATATTTAAAATGATGAAACCTTATAATATTATAATTTTTTAAAATTAATATCAAAATAAATTAAAAATACAAATAATGATAGCAACAATTTTGACTTAAAATATTGGATTATACTTGGCGGTAAATAATAGTTATTTTTTTACTCTTCTAATAATTTTTTTGTGAATTCAATTTGGACACTAATAAATATTGATTCAATACCAAAAATAAAAATTTCATTTCAAATTGAAGTATCGGTTAAATAATAAATCAATAGATAAAAAAAGATCCACCATAAAAAGGATAAAAAAAAATAAACAAACCACTAAAAAGGAAATAAATATAAAAGAAAATTAGATTTATTAAAAAAAATAAATCTTAATATTATTAAATAATAAAATTAAAAGGAAAAGGAAAAATAGAAGAAAATAGTTCACTATTCGCTTAAAAAAAGAATCAACAACGACCCGAAAAAATATCGAGAAAAAAAATTTAGAGAGCGAACTTCTCTCTAAAACCCTAGATTACCAATGAATTTATTTTTAAATGTTCAATTTGGTGAGGAAACTATATTTCCATACCTTGGCCCCCGGTTGGGTGTCAAAATTCAAGCCATATTGAATTATTGATTCATCCATTTGGCTTGGCTAATTAGGTTAGAGCAATGGAGTTGGAGTCGGAGTCGGAGCCGGAGCCGGAGTTGGAAATCTATTTTTAAGGAATATAAATTTTTTATATCATAAATTATATTAAAATACTATATATAATTTGGTGTATACTTTAAAATGTCATAAGCATCCAATTAATCAGAATAGTTTGGATGGTGGAGGGAACTAATGGAAGGAAACCAAATATATGTATATATTTAATTAATCTTGATAAGGCATTTGGCACTTGGGCACTTGACACATGCCCATGTGTAATACCCAAGTGAGTTAAATTTTTTTTTTTAATATATACTATCTCCGTTCTATTTTGTTTGGGACATTTTTTTTTATAATGTTTCAAAAAGTATGTCCCATTTCTATTTTTAACATTTATTTTATCATTTATACCTATTCTGTCCTTAAATATTAATTCAACTTTTTTCATAAAATTTATAGAAATTGTATTTAATAAAGGGCATAAAAGGAAAAATAGCATATTATTGAATGCGTTCTTAAACTTTATAAAAAAAATATGTCCCAAACAAAATGAGACGAAGAGAATATATAGTTTTTGATCGTTATTAGATTTAATCATTGTTAAGATAAAATTTCAATTTTAACGGTTAAATTTAATAAGTTGTCTTATTGAAGAGGTGCAAGTATCCCTATATAATGCTAACATCAGTTAATCAGAAGTAGTATTCCTTCTTATTCCTTCCTTGAAGATAACTTTCTATCGTTTTCAACGGGGTAGTCTTCAGGATTGTTGCCTGTAGACTATTCTGGTTTTGTTGAATCCTAAATGTGTATTGCCTTTTAAATCTTGCTTCAAACTAGATAGTGAGGGCAATTAACACCTTAAAGATAGTGTTTCCACACGCCTCAAAGCCATAAAATACCCACTGTCATAACATAATTATATAAACTTCTATATAATTATGGAAACATTTTCATCTAAAATAAGGGAAATAATTTTGATAAATGAGCAAATTTTAATAAAATTACTCTAAAAAATTTATATTATGATTCCCTTACTCCGTCAATAGATTGAAAAAATTTTATGTTATCTTCATGTATATTTTGATAATGTTAAAACTTGATTTTATTATTTAACACACTTAAAATTTGCTATCAAATTGTTTTTGCTGATATACAGGTGATAACTCTCATTTCACATTCTTAACGAACATTACATTTAATTAAAATTCAAGAATTTGGGACAAAGAACAAATTAACGCTCATTACTACTGCATTTCACCAACGGTTCAAGTAATTCACCAGCGTTACTCATCAATGCAGTTAAGCAGAAGAAATGCTCGTTACCAATTTGTAACGAACGTTACCCTCTAAGAATTAATTTGGGACTTCCAACACAGAGAGAAATTTCACGAACGTTACTTAGAAGTCATCAACATTACAGAGCAACATAATGATCGTTACTGAAAAGTAACGAACATTACCTGTCGTTTTCAAGCAAAATCTGCAGAAATTTTTAGCCGTTAAAAATAATACTAGAGCTGATAAATGTTATTTTAACTTCAGAACAACCACATTTTTTAACTTAAAATGAAGACCTATATATAGGTGTTGTTTCTAAGTGAAGAAAAAAAGATAACAAGTGCATCTAAGTGATTATTAAGCTCCAAATCTTCAAATCCTTCTTGCTCTATTTTAGAACACCTTGTGCTTACAGTTAAATTCATTATGTTTACTCTTTGTAAAGCTATTAGGCTTAAACTCTTTCATTTGTAATAGCTTTGTATTAGTTTTGAAAGACATTAAACCTCAAAATTCTTATATTTGCTCGAGTGTTTGGATGAAATCCTTTAAATACAATGTAAAGGGCGAAATCCCGAATCAACTACAAGTGTAAAGGCTTTTGGGTGAATACTACGATTAATGGAACTCTAAATCGAGAATTTAGGAGAAGTAGATGTACGAGAAGATTTTACTATGAACCACTATAAAAATGAGTTAAGAATTCTCTAACTCTGCCATCAATTTATTTAATTTGTATTGATTTTAATAATTTATTGCATTTAGGGTGATTTTGCATTAGAAAATTTCAACCTACTATTTACTCACCCTTTAGGAGCATTGCCATATATGGTTTAACAGTTTGATTATATCCAATTTCCAATATATTATAATCTATCTAATAATTCAATAATAAAGTATTTAATTAATAATATATAAAATATTTTAATTTTAATATTCAATTATATATATGTGTGTGTGTGTTTGTTTGGGGGTGGGTGTTAATCATCATTTGCCAACGAGATGTTGACTAGGTAAGAAGTCAACCAATAAAGTTTGTACTATATGAAGTTTGTACTATTTAAAATAGGGTGGTGATATTGTTTATGATCAGAGCAATTAATTTTCTTAATTTATAGATTAATATAATTATCATTTTATTAATTTCAAAAGTAATTTCCTTTTATATTTATTAAAATAAAATCATTGATTATTATTTCTTTCCTTTTTATCAAATTAAATTTTATATAAAGAAATACTTGATTTTTTTAAATAGAAATATCTGATTCTTTAAATTGAATCAAATTTATTTAAATTAT
This sequence comes from Vernicia montana, assembly GCA_949750685.1. NCBI lineage: Eukaryota > Viridiplantae > Streptophyta > Magnoliopsida > Malpighiales > Euphorbiaceae > Vernicia > Vernicia montana. The sequence goes on from CATKHJ011082535.1 coordinate 20,604, forward strand.
TTTTATCTTGATTTTGGTTTTAAAAAAATTATGTACAATTGGAATCCATTAAGAAAAAAATCATATATATTGATTGATTTATAATTTATTTTTTTTGAATGATTGATCAATAAATTTGTTAAATAATGACACTAATAATCTTATCCAAATCACTAATAAAAAAAATATTTCATATTTTTATATGATTTAAGATCGAATAAAATATGAATAATTCAATTCATATAAGTTATTAATTTTTCATAATATTATAAAAATAATATTTTAAGTTATAAAAATAAGAAAAAAGAAAAATAAGGATCAACTAGAAAAAAAAAAAAAAGAAATTAAAAAAAAAAGTTTCATCAATATTTACATGCAAAGCGTAATTTTCTTGTTGGATCCTAATAAAAATTTAATATATTCATACTTATCATAATTTTTTAAAAATAATAGAATTTTTAATTTTTCTTTAAAGGCAATAATATTTGTATACATAGAAAATATTGGGAAAATAAAAATATAAAAATATAATTTATGAAAAAATCTTACAAAAAAAATACTTTTAAAGTTAATAAAAGAGTAATTATATTAATTTATAAATTAAAAAAGTCAATTGCTCTTTCGGGGGCGCTGCCCCCTTGACTCTTGCCTGCTAACCGGCTGGCGGGACCACCGTACCAGCTTTGCGTAGCGTATGAAATTCAGCATGTGTCAAACTGTGACAACATCATGAGGGTGAAAAATTGAGGGTTCACAGTTGCCCCCTCATTAGAATTGTCTTGTTTGTAAGGCGATTCTGATGATAGTGAATCCAAAAGAAGGAATGGTACAAAGAACCAAAGTAATGTCTAGGTCGGTGCTTGGACATGTTTGGGTGAGAGGGATGGTTGAACAGGGATGGTCTAAGGAACCAAAGTGATGTCCATTTCAGTACTTGGACATGTTTGGGTGAGAGATATGGTTGAAAAGGGATGGTATAAGGAACCAAAGTGATGTCTAGGTCAGTGTTTAAGACATGTTTGGGTGAGAGAATGGTTGAAAAGAAAGATGGCAAAAGGAACCAAAATGATGTCTAGGTCAATGCTTAGACATATTTGGGTGAGAGAATGAGATTGATTTGATAAATAGACGGGAGAATGAACCACAGGGATATTTAAGTAATCGTTCCTAAACATTTATGGGTGGAAACTTGATTTGATAAATGGAAGCGGAAAGAGAAAACAAAGGGATATCTAAGCTAGCGGCTAGATATTTTAGGGTGGAGGATGGGGCTGACTTGGATAAAAAGCT
>CATKHJ011082700.1:0-12873 GCA_949750685.1 Vernicia montana
AGCTCAGAGGTTGAAGATCAAAACTTTAAAAAATAAAAAAAAATAAAAATAAAAAAAATAAAAAAATAAAAAAAAAATAAAAAAAAGAAGTAGAAAGACTTGTATGGACCATTCCCCGAACAACTAACAAATGACCAATTAATTCTCTAATATCATCAAGACTTAAAATGTCAACAGCTTTCTTTGAAGTTTATAGCAATAATTACCTATGAACAATATCCATGAGAACAAGCAGACCTAACTCATGAGCTCTATCTATCAGTGACTTCAGCTCATCAGGAGTTCCAAACCGGCTGCTAGGTGCGAAAAAGTTTGTGACATGGTACCTGCATTGTACCAAAGGGAACTTGCAATTTATGAGGTGATAGGGAAGCAAGCACTTCTACCTACTAACATAAACCAACTGTGGATAAAAATTAAAATAAATAAAAAAGAGGAATAATGAAGATGGAGCTCATGCCAAAAAAAGACTATACCCAAAACTAGCATAATATGAGTGCTCCTGGATAGCCATGATCTGTACAGCATTGTAGCCAAGCCTTTTGATGCGAGGAAGCACTTTATCTCTAAAGTTGGCATATGTATTAATTACAGGCTCCTGTATTTCACATTTGGTGATATTGTGAGTGAGAAATAACAAAGACTAAAGAGAAAAGTAAGAAAAATAGATGCAATGATTTTAAGTAACGGTCATCGCACAACATAACCAGATTGATTATCCAATCTCATCAGGTGCAGAGATTTAAATCAACTAGATATTTTCATATAGTAACTCAATAAACAATTTGAAGCATACAAAATCGAAACAAATAAAAGTACATCTGTCAAGGCACTATCGATAAACTAATGTGGCAGAGCTGTATTCTGAATAGGGTGACAAATGAGCAAAGCCAATTTGTGGTTTGGCACACTCAAGTTCAACCCCTCCATTAAAATGAATACAAGAAATGCAAGCTAAGAGTTTTATCAATTGAAATAAGTTATAAATGAAACCATTCATAAATTTCATAAAAAAAAAGTTCGAAAAAATTCAATTTTGGCACACTCAAGTCCTACCCCTTTATTAAAATGAATAAAAAAGACAAGCTAAGAGTTTTACCAATTGAAGTAAGTTGTAAATGAATAAATTTAATTTAGAAGTCAAAAAATTCAATGTACTTAACCATTTATTTTTTCAAATCTTATGGTGAGTGACATATTTTGTAACTTCTAGGGACTAAAGCAATAAGTATATGAAATTTATAAAATTATAATTTCCTTAGGATTCTTTCATGAGAAGTTTTAAACAAACACTTCCAATCAAATAATTAATAGGTATACAGGCTGGCTCATAAGCCTAAATGAGACAAGTTTCACCTACTTCAAATTTGGCTCAATTATCAAACAAATTTTCTAAGTAAGCTTGAGCTAGAGTATTTTAAGTTTTACTATGTAACTTCAAACCATAATGAAAGAGTTCAAGTGAGACTTTATTGAGTCAAGCTCTAAGTAGTTTACAAGCAACTTGAATCATTTGAAGCCCTCATTTTGAAAAGAAATGGAATGAGACAAACTTTTTAGTTTTTTATTTTTTGGAAAAAGGAAAACCCTAAAATAAGAGTTTCACTCTTTGCAGAACGGAAGAACTTCTGCCCTTCATGTGCAGCTCAAGTCAACTTAGAATATTTTTGAGGAAGAGTGAAATGTCAAACAAAAATTCCCAGGAGAATGACATTAAGGTTAGGGAAAACTGAACAATTTCCTACCCATTAATCTAGTTATGGGCTCTTAGATTTAAAAGTATTCCTCTTTTCTTTACATAACTGCACTAAAGGGCAGACATTTCAGCTCCTCTTTCATCAAGAATGCTTGCATCAGTATTATGTATAATTTTAATTACTGTTTTTTTTTTCCGGAAATGCAGTCTTGTAAGGGATGCCAAAAGTCATATCACCTTTTCGTGGCCAGATGAAAAACCAGAACCCAGAACAAGGTTGCCAGTTGTTGGAGTGCTGAGATTTTTGTTTAGAAGTCTAAGCTAGATTAGTAAAGTGCTTTGGAGGGAAACTTGTATTTTGTTTGCTGTCATAGAAGCTTGTTATTCCAGTCAGTCAGTCAGTAGGGTTAAGTAGAAAGTTAGTTTACTTGTAAGACAGAAAAAGCTAAGTATGAGTTAGCATGGTTAAAAGTAAGTTATGGCTGGGGTATGGGACTGTTTTAAGGCTATTCTTTTGTATCTATGTAAAGTCTCATGTATATAAGAGTTAAAAAGAGTAATCAATTTAGAGTAGTCTGCTGCCTACTGAGGTTTAATTCCAGAACCTGTGCTTCTATGTGCTATGTGAGTGAATTCTCTGCTCTACCATTTCCCAACACTAGTTGAAAAACTAAAAGACACTATTTAGCACACAGATAGTATCCTGAATGCGTTCCCAACAAAACTCCACTCTGTAGAAGCCTTAGGCCTTTCCAGATCACCTCCATGATACAAGTAAAATAAATAAATAAAATTCTGTTTAAGTTGTTCCCATTATTGGAATATCACAACAATTGAGCCCCAATATTTTGAGATAGTGTCAAGTCCTTAAAGATGAAATTAACAATGCAAAGAATAGTATTGAATCAATATTTTTTACATGAGAGACAAAGGGGAAAGATGCACACCGTACTACTCATCCCAACATGTGACTCATAAATCCTAAGTGATTTTGGTCTCTTTGGCTGAGGATGTTGAAACACATACTTCTCCTGTAAAAGAAAAGGACAAGGGTATCAATGAAAATCAAGTCATACAGACAAATGGTCAAGAAAATAGAGTAGTTCAACAGAGTTTGCAATCTTAGTCTTTTTAGAAAATCAAATGCAACAAATATTTATTAGTTCCTTACAGAACAAAAATTGAAAATGTCGTATACAGCTTCAAGTAACAACACTTGGATCATTCTGTTATGTGTCTAATAAATTTAGAGACGTGTCATTTTGTTTTTATATGTAATAAGCTGCTTCTTTCTGCAGTAGATGAGTCCATGATTTGGTGAAACTTTATTCAAAGTTGTTAGCTTAGGATTCTATCAGATCTTTTATTTTGTTGCTATTTAGTTGGGTTTACCAGCTGATTTTTAGCTAGCTTTGTTAACTTTTTTATGTATACACTGTGGCTATCAATAAAGTGTTAAACACAACTACTTTACAGCAAACAATACCTGCGTTAGCTTGTCTAACTATTGGAGGTCTTGGTTTTCCTCGAATTAAACCAGCTAATTATCCATTTGTTTTTAATTTCCTTTCAAAATAGGTAAAAGCAAGAAAAATACACTCCTCTTAAACAACCCCCTCCTGGTTTAAAATCAGGAACAAGATCCTACACATCAGCTCATAACACATTCACATATATTCAAAATAGGACGCAACTAGTAAACTTTTGTTATTGATGTTTATTGGTAAGAAAAGAAAATCATCAGTAAGATATTTTCTAAACTTTATGAACCATTATCGTGAGCAATATAGAGAAAATCCAGTTCCCAACCATGAGTGTGATTTACAGATCTTGTATAATGTTATTTCTGCTCTTGGGAGTGGCCACCTCAAATAAAAAGGCTGAAGGTTAGGACACTGGATAATTGGCAGGACCAACAATGGATAATGCCTTTTCCAAGCATTCTCAAAGCTTGGTTTAACTATTACTAATATTACTGCCAAATTTTGACATTTTAAGCTGCATTTTATGACTTGAATCCTGTAATATTATCAACATATAGTTCAAAGTCTCAAAATGTTTCCAGAAAAAACTAAAGAGAGAAGAAAATGAGAGAAACATACCTCTTCTGGTGGATCATAGTATATGCCATTGTATGGGATTTCACCAGGCGCCTGTACTGAGAACTTGATCCAAGCAGGAATAGAATCTTTGATGCCAGATGGAGTATCCATTCTTATCTACGTTCATATGGTCAAATTAAGGCTTGTCACTGAGATTAGGAGTTTTAGATTCACAATAAACAATATATTCAAACACTGTAGCACAATTGTGACGTTGCACGAACTCAAAGACCTTAAATGGTATAGTTCATTTTTTTTACTAAATCATAATGATTCCCAACTGCTAAATGGCAGTATGCTCCATTTGCAGTGATTTCAAGTACTTGGCCGGAGAGAAATGGCATGTCTTTAAAACACAAGTACTGCCAATTCCATGGTTAAACGTGGAGGGACAGAGGGGCTAATAAAGAAGTTGCGCCAGCAAATATCCAGCTAGAATAGAGACCTTTATTATTTTCGTTTCTATCATTTCATACTATCCTCTTTGTAATTTCGCCTTATCTTATTATAAATTTCTTCATTTATAAATTAAAAATAATAAAATAAAAAAGAACCTTTAAACCCAGAAGGTTATTTCCATTTTGGACCTATGGCCTACACCGCATATGTTGAATAGTAACGACACTTGTCTCATGGCAAGCGGTTCTATGACAGATAGTTTAAAGATAATTTTGTCACCCAGCAAAGAAGCCAACATGTTAGTTTCATGCTAGCTGAGCTCTCATCCCTTTTTTCTCCACGAAATATCAGATTGCTATTGTCTTGCAGATGCCAGACTTACATTTCTCTATTATCCAATAAGAATAATCCTTTTACAGATTCAGATACTAGCATTATTTTCCTTATATTGTGGGTTATGCAGATATAAGACAAAATTGCATTGCTAACATCTGTGTTCTGTTAGTGTCAAAGTTGCTTCATTTCACATGATATTCACTAGCAATTATATGACAACCTATCCTTTGTAGGATGTATCCTGGCCTCAGTTTCCGGTAAGTTCAACAAAACAACCAAAAGTGACAATCCCTAGAAGCTTTATTTATCACGTTGGATGTGAATAAATATTCCTACTTAAAAGGTAAGAGAAGCCAAATTAGTTTATTTACTAGAAGGAAAAAAATGATAGAACAGAGAAATTAATCAGCAGTGAGAGTCAAATTTGAAGTATAAACTTGAATCATGTACAGTAATATTCCAAAGTTCATTCTTGAGAAATATTACCTTCACTCGAGAACCATGGGGAATTGGTGGTGAACCATCGGCATTATTTGGCAAAAAGATCTCCCAGACACCAAACTCATTCTGCGCAGGTAGTGAGTTTCAGTGAAATTTGAGCACCACAAGAGATCTAACAGAAAAGGCATTCAAATATAGCAAGAAAACTACACTCTTCATCCCCCCGGCTGAAAAAAAAAAAGAAAAATCCTTTCTAATCCAACCAAAAGGTATTAGACCCCCTTCCTCATGTTTAATCTGGCATCAAGGTGATTCAATAATAATGCTAATGCAACTCTCTCTTCTTCCATCCTCCTTCCCCATGTCTTATGCCAGTCAAGGCGATCCAAGCATAATGTCAATGCAAAAATAAATATGAACATGCAAAATTATAGAATTTCAGCCAGACACATTTAAGCAAGCAGTGCCGATTGTATAACATAATATAAAATACATGGAAAATGCTTGTAGATGATTGATCCTCATTCAACCATTCAAAAATAAATATAAACATATAGTTCTATCAAACAATTCAAAGACTTTGCCAAACAAACAATTTAGTGAAGTGCAACAATTTCTTTTTTAATTCAAGGTAGGGGATGTGGGGATTTGAACCCCTCAAATTCCTGAACTAGTAGTAAGGATTTGAATCATAGTATTTATTATCTGGCTATGGCTTCCCTAAAGCTTGTGTTTGTCATCAATCCAAATATTTGTCATATAAACTAGTCTTCCTAGTTCCCATGTCCATATGAAGTCTTAACAACATACAGTTTTTTTTCTTTATAAAAAAAAGTTAATCATTTGGGAATAAAGATAATTGAATTTTTTGGGGAAAAAATAAGGTAAAGGACACAACAAACAAAATGCACTGTGAAAACAGATACAACTAAAGTTTTGTTGTAAAAAAGAGAGAGAAAGGAGACAATTTCCAATCCATTAATCAAATATCTGATGAACAGATATAGCCAAATAACCATGAATGATATCAGTTTAGTCAAGGCGAAAAAGTTTATGGCTGGATCAGACACTCAACAAAGCAATGAAAGGGCATACCTGAGTCATGACATCCGCATTTGGATTCCAGTTGTTAAAATCTCCAATCAATGCAGCCCACTGAAAACATAATAATATCCAATACATTAGACAAGAGCAGAAAACAACAAGAAGTAGCTTTCACAGTATCAGCGAGAAAGATCATTTATCCTTGTGACTCAAATGACGAACCACAAAGAAGAAATCACTTGAACAAATTGATGGAGAATTGTAAAATTAGATTACTACAGCATGTTCTCTGAGTTCATGCCTGCACACGTGTGCATTTGTTTTGTAATACAGTACTACAACCAAGCAGATGACATTTCTAGCCATTTCTAGCCAAAACCTGAACTCAAATGTCACCATGCTGAGAGCAGGCAGTCCTAAGAATGCCATATTTTGGGAGCAGATACATTGATAATATTTAAAATCACAATATAGAAATGGGTAGCAACAAACCTTAGCTCCTGGTGCCCATTCCCTATAAGTTATTCCAGTTTCACTGAAATGCAGCAGAAGTTAAAATTAGCAACAGTCAGATCTGCTGATAGTGAAGTATTATTTCAGCAAAATTAACTTAATTGATTAAACTTCTCTGCTAGAATTGCAAAATAATTATTTTTATTTACTGCTGGTTTAAATGCATGTAACTGAAGTAACACTCATGAAGTGAACATATGCAAGAATTCAGTCAAGAGCAAAAAATTCATAAATAGTGCACATCAAAGAAATCAGTGAAAGTATTCAATTCATGGGGCTAGTACAACCTCTTTCAAAGACCACCTGGGATACAAAAGTAAATTCTTTTAACCTTCTAGACTAATATGCCTAATCCAAACTAATGATTGCCATTTTTACGTACAAGTAGTTTCCCACTGCCTTTTCACATCAGACATTTTCTCATTATTTTTCAATTATATTTACATTGAGGTGAAAAATAATTATACCAGAAAAAAGATCCTGAATTAAATAACAGATAGACATATATAAACTACAATCTTCATGCAGCACGAGAGAAAAAGCAAGGAAATCAACCTGCAGGTATCAGACCAATATTAATACCTGCGAGAGAAACCAAACTTTTCATAGCCTCGAGAAAACGCATCCAAACCGCCTTCATACTTGTCAATTTCTTCGCGCAGTCTTTTGTACTGTGAAAATCTGTAATTGAACAAAAGATCAGACTAAATACCAAAGATCAAACTCAACTAGCCTTAATCCTAAACTAGTTGGGTCAACCATATGGATCCATTTTCTCGTGCATCTTCAATATGCTCAACAATCCATGCCACTAGTCTCTAAACTATCATGATTGAGAACAAACTCAGCAATGAGCAGGAATACCAAACAAAAAGGGACATAAATAAGAGATTACTAGTCTAGGAGGAGGATAACTGAGCGGTATTGCAACACATTCATTCCAGAAAGAATTTTCATATTTTAACATAATGAAAATAAGAATCATAACATAACAACCTTAAATTAGACAATCATACATTTTAAAAAAAAAAAAAAAATCCAGTTAGCTGCACAAATAAAATGAAAAATCGTGTAGAACAAATTGCTTAAAATGAACCTTAAATTATTTTCAAAGAACAAATGGCTTGGAGTCAAAGGTTTCCTTCCCAAAGATATGATTGACAAACTATTTGTTTAAATTATTTGCACTAGTAAGAGGAGGAGTATCTCACCGATAATCAAGATGCTGATGGAAACCTGTCAAGCTTGGATCTATTTCATATATTTTTTGTCCCTTGCCAGGTGGAGGAATGGACCTTGGTTTAGATTCACTTTTTGCAATGCTAGGTGGAGAACTGTACCTTGGTTTAGATTTACTTTTGCTAGCATCAACTGTCTCACTCAAAGGCATAGATGTCCCCTGTTTTACTTCACCCTCAACATTTTCTTCATCTTCCATAGTGACACTCTCTGCATCACTGATCACCTAACAGAAGCATCACAAGTAATTAATGGATTTAGATGGAATTATGATGTCACTGAAATTAATGCTTTCATGTCATGTCACTAGCAAAGGCATCAATTCTTTCTTGACAAACAATTCTATGTACCATGTGTAGTTAAATAGTAATGCAATCAGCCAATCACACATATTCACAGACCTGAGATTCTTCAGAAATTGTGCCAAGTGTTTCTAATTGATCTTTCGAAGAAGAAGAAGAGCTATCAATCTGACCATCACCTGGAACAAGGACTTTCTCAGACGTTGTCACTGCTATATTTGAGGAATCAGAATCAAAAGAGGACTTTCCAGCAAAGATCTTCCCTACAAACAAGTAACATATTACTTTTACATAATAAATCAACTCATAAAAAAAATAGCAGAAATCAAATTTCATCCTTAAATTTATTGCAATCACACAAATTACGCCATAAGCAACTAATCAAATCATTTCATTAGCAATGCCTTTACGTCAATTCCAGAAATCAATCACTTTGTAGACTATAATCACTAAAAATTCGTATAAACACATTAATTATTAGCTAATCATAATAAAATAAAATAATAAAAAAATCAATCAGAATATAAAACAAATGAAATGATGATTAAGAGAATTAAGAAATAATACGAGAAAATGGCTTCTTCTTCAACAAAAAGGAAAGGCTGGAGCTACTTGTATAGCCATGGAAACCAGTTGATTGAGATTTGTAAACTGACGGTACACATGGAAAACGAATTCCTGATATTGTATAGTACACCATTTTTTTTTTCCTCGATTTTTATGGAAATGGATACAGAGATTATCAGAAATGGCGTAACCGATTAATATTTTGATTTTTTTTTTTTTAATGCAGAGATAGCTTCAGAAATAGAGAAAGGAAGAGAGAGAGAAAGAAAGAGTAGTAGTAACGGTGGATTCAAAAGAGTAGTGAGTAGCGAGAGTTGCGTGAGGAAAATATTAATAGAAAGATTTACAGTTGCAGCTGCTAAGGCAAAACTAAAACCGAGAGAAGAGAGAGAGAGAGAGTCAGGAGGTGCTACGTGTGAACTGGAGAATTGCATGGGGATGGGGTTAGTGGGACCCATGAGATTCATTATTCACCGTTAATCTGCTGCTGAAGATATATTTTTTTTATTTTTCTTTAAATTCTATATTCAAATTTATTTACTGTATTCGATTTTTGTTCGCTTATTATCATATTCAAACAACCAAATTTATATAAAAAATTAATTTGTGATTTAATGCTAATAATCATCATAAATCTCCAATAAATATAAAGAGTTTTCTATTAAGTTGTTATTTCAAATACTCTATTAATATGATTGAAAAATATTTAAAAATATTAAATCAATTTTAATATATATATATATATATATATATATATATATATATATATATATTATAAATTAAGATTTTGATTTCCAAGATACCGAGATAGGAAATATAATGGACTGGGCCACGTGGGTTGTGTTGGTTGCTAATAGAGACTAGAAAACAGGTTAGAAACGAAAGGTCAGGCTTATGTGGCCCTACAGCTTTTTAACATCAGGTACATATAATAAAAAGGACCTTTTGGTAATTTTATTTTTGATATTTATCATTGAGTGCATCTTTTTGGTATATCTTGTTGTCACCGATTGAATATGCTCATCTAATCAATGAAATTCAATTTTTAGTAATTAATGAAATTTAATTCAGGACTATCATGATTATCCCCGATTTCAATTTCAATATTTCAATTGGATGTGTTTATTTTTTTAAATAAAATAATTTTTCGTGCATAATAATTAATAAGTACAAATTAAAATAAAGAATTAAGAATCCGTTCGATATTATTTTTTATTTTCTGTTTTTCAAAAATAAAAATAAAATTTTCAAAATCAGAATTTGTTCCTTTTGATTTTCTATTTTTTATTTTTAAAATATTTTTAGATAAATATGAAAGAAATAAAAAATTATAAATTTTTAAAAATATTTTCTAATACTTATTTTTTTTAAATTTGAAAAAAAAAACAGAAAACCGCAGTGATACCAAATGTCCCTTAAACTTAACTACTTTAAAAAAATACATATAAATATTGTTATAAATATGAGTTTTTCTTCTGAACTTCATTGATCGTATTGGCGAAATAATTGTATACAACATTTTGGATGTGTTTGGCACAATGACAATAAACATATTTCACTCGATGGTTTTATTGAGACACAAATCGACTTCATTGTCATTTGACCAGTCTTTAAACGAGTTCGATTTTTTAAATATTATACTCAAACTCCTTATAACTTCCATGATGGAAAACAAACAAACTCTCATCAAGGAAGCCAAAACAAAAAACTTATTAAATCCCATAAAATGAATAACAAAACATATAAAGTAAATGAAAAATAAAATTAGATCCATGTTTATAAAGACACATATTCACAAATATCTCTTATTGAAAATAAAAAACTAAAGAAAATAAAGAAAAATGAACTACCACCGACTAAATGAAGATCGACGGTAATTCAAATAATAAACTTTAAAAAAAAACAAGAAAAAATTTACCAAAGAAGGCACATAGGGTTTTGAGTTCAACTGGATGTGTTAATTATAGTTTATCTCAATATTAATTTGTATTGATTTAACACATTAATTTCTTCTTCTTTTTTGAAAGAAAAAAATAATTTATTAAATATCATCAGCAGCAAGAAAAGCCTCTATGAACATAGGAGCAACTTGCCATACAATTAGACTGGTATGAGATACTGAAGCTCTAGCAAAAGAATGAGCCACAACATTGGCTTACCTATTAACAAATTGAACAGAAAAATGATTTTCTGATTCAATAAAATCCTTACAATCCTTGACTAAACTACCAAACTCATAGTCATCAATTGTTTATGAAGAAAGAGCATCCACCACTTGTTTACAGTCCATCTCAAAGATTACCTTAGAATATCCCAAAGATTTCACCCAACTCAAAGCCTCTTGGAGAGAGATAGCTTCTGCCTCTACCGGTGCCATAGTCCCTGAAACTGATTTTGACATTCCAAATAAAAAAAACCCCTGCATGGTTCCTCAGAATACATCCACACCAACTCTGGACTCTAAAGCAAATATTGCAGCATCCAAATTGCACTTTAAATAACCAACACTTGGTTTGCTCCACCTAGAAACACGACTTGCGAAAGTGGAACCCATAGCAACCTGAAGTTTCGCCTTTGCAGTCTTCCATTGTCTAACAAAAGAAAGTCTCATGTCTATTGTTGAAACAACAGATAGATGATAAGATGACCATAGTTTAGTATTTCTTTGACGCCATATACACTATAGGATGGCAGCAATATCTTCCATTTGAGCTTGAGAATTCGAGCGCTAAAGTGAGAAAAAATAATCAACAAAAGAGGACTCACCAATAACAGGAAGAACAACACCAACTTCTTGCCAACAGCCCTGAGCAAACGGACAATAAAAAAATAGATGTAAACAATGTTCAAAATCCAACCCACATATGACACAATCAGTTTGAACATCAACACCACGCTGAAATAACACTGTATGAATTGGCCAACAATTTCTGCACAACCTCCATAAAAAAAAAAATTTAATTCGAGGAGGAAGATCCAACAACCACAACTTGAACCAATCCCCTATATAGTTCACTAGAAACACCATCCTCCAAATCAATTGCCAAACGATAACCCGATTTTACAGTATACAAGTCCTGTTTGTGGAAATGCCAAATTAATTGATCACATAAGGAAGTAGAAGCAAGAGAAATTTAAGGCACATTGGACACATCCATTGGAAGAAATAATTCCTCCAACAATTCAACATCCCATTCTTTTATATTAGGAGCCCATAAGTCACAAACAGTTAATGATTCAAGCCCAGGAATAATTGGTGTAGATAACAAAAAATTACCATCCTCTTTAAGCCAAGGATCTTGCCAAATATTTATTTTGGAACCATCTCCTATACGCCACTTACAACCTGCTGTGAACCCTCAATTTTGTACCCTTAAGATGTTGCTGCAACTTGATATCTGCTAAATTTCATGCGTTACGCAGAGCCGGTACGGCGGTTCCACTAGCCGATTAGCGGGCAGGGGTTAAGGTGGCAGCGCCCCTCGAAAAAATGAATTTTCGTGCATAATATTACAAGGAGACTGATACTTTTCCGCCCGGACAAGACTTTTTGTATCATATAGCACATTTCCAAAACTGACTAAATCTCTCCCGAAACTAACTTTCAATATGTCCGATAAGTAATTTCGAATCTATCGACACTGACCGGTAATTTTTTAGACTTTAGAATATCCCGAAAACTGACCCGAAAAATTCGAAAACTGACTCGGGTGTCCCAAAAATCCAAAGCCAGCTCAGCCGAGTCGATAGCTCGGCGCGCCGAGGAGCACTTTTTCGCCGCCGGCGCGCCGTACTTGCAGGTCAAAAATGACCTTTTTGCCCCCAACCTGATTTTTTTTTTCAGCTCAAAAGCCCTACCCTTTTGGTCTTTTCACATTTTCTCTTCCTATACTACCCTCACCCTCATTCACCTATAAATACCACCCTCCATTTCATTTCAAAACACACATTTGAGTACTTGTGATGGCTATCCAATTGCTCTCTTCTTTCTCTCTCTAATTATTTTTAATTTCAATTAGTTAATTAATTAAAAATTAATTTTAATTAATTAATTAATTTTTCAATTAGTTTTAATCTTAATTAGTTAATTAATTAAAAATTAATTTTAATTAATTAATTAATTTTTCAATTAGTTTTAATTTCAATTAGTTAATTAATTAAAAATCAATTTTAATTAATTAATTAATTTTTCAATCATTTTTCACTCAATTTGATTAATTAATCCTTTTAATTA
>CATKHJ011082934.1:0-11833 GCA_949750685.1 Vernicia montana
TATATATAGTTTAAGTTAATATTATTATTATTATTATTATTAAAAAAAAAGAGAGAAAGAAGGATCGAGAGAGAGAGAATCGGTGGCAAACCACCACCTCCGGCCAGCCTCAACTGGCACAGCCGCCGCCATCGCTTAGCCTGGTGCCCGGCGACCTCACCAGCATCGGTCTCATCTCGAACCGTCGTCGGAGAAGCGAGAACGCGCTAGGCAAAGAAGTTTCCGGCGACCAAAGCTTTCGAAGCTGATTCCGGCCGACTCCGGCGGCCAAATCTAAGGAGGCTGGTACCGGTCGACTCCACTTGAAAAGAGCTTTCCATAGACACCGGTCTTATCCCCTGAAACTCGCCAAAGAAGGAGATCGCAAACCGAGCCACCGAACCTATCGAGCCATTTTTCGGCGAAACGGCGGCAAGTCTCAGCAAGTGAAGGGCATTTTTGGGATCCTTATAGCAAAACGAGTCGGATGATGCGAGCAGCGCCTCCAACTGCCACCGTCGGCGACCGGCCGGCCGACGAGTGGGGCCCACCCGCCGCCGATGACCCAATGAACCCAAAATTTCCAGAGAGCTGTGTTTTTCATATACAATGCCAATCCGGAGTTAGTTTCCGAGAATTTAATCCCGGTGAGTCTGAATCGCTAAATTATTGATTTATTGCAGTGTTTTAATTCCCCGAAAAATTATTGTTTTACATGTATGTTTGTGTATTCGGAGTTAAATTAATAAAAGGATTGTATTGTGAGTTTTTACGAATTTATGAGAATTTTACGAAATTAATGGAATTTAATTTGTAAAATATATATTATTATTGTAATTGAGAATTGAATCAAATTGATTCGATAAAGATTTCAATTTGGAAAATATGAATTTTGTTATGATTTTATTAAAAAGAGAGTATTTATGAATTAAGTTTGATAGTGATGATTGTTGAGTTGGAGACCTGAGATGGGGTCGTGGAATTATTGATAATTATTGTGAGCCGAGATGGATAATTTAGAAGTGTTTATTTTATTTGTTTCAGCTGGGTTAAGTCCTAGTTGTGAGGAGACTCTGTCGAAATATCGGCATAATCTTTAAAGTTAAGTCTGTATATGTTGTAATTAGGTGATCAGTATTCTGATAATAATTCTGTTATTCAAAATCGATGCTTCAGGCATATTTTGATCTGCGAGATGTCGCACTTTGAGGAATATTAGTGGGCATTCGTCAAGTTTGTGAGTGATTATAATATATTTTCCTGCTTTCCATGCATCTACATTTATTGAATGAATATATACTATATAATTATGCACTATAAGTAATTATTGAGCATTCTGACATATGTATGTGGATGATTTATTAATTATGTGTTGCATAATTATTGTGGATGCTGGATGGTATTGGGATGATACAGGAGTCAATAGGAATATGATTATGATATATGATGGATGAGCATTAACTAGTGTATGACGGCTAGGAGCTTTCTCATCGCTCGCTACTACCAGTCAGGTTGTTGCATGGCTTCGGCCAGGGACAGCTGGTACCCTATGTATTGGATACATTTTTTTTATATATATAAGAGAGCCAAGGTGGGGGTCGACTCCCCGTATTTGATGATAGTATGATTCCCGTGGACTGATTTTCCATCCCTTGTATGAGATTATATGATTATTTGTATATGTGACACGTGCATGAGCATTAATGATAGAATGACATTATGACACCAAGTTTGTATATTGGTTGGTATCACTCACTGATCTAAGGCGCTCATTCCTGTCGCACTATTTTTTTTTTCAGGTTACAGGATGAGCCTAGTTATTGTATCATTGCTGAGTTATTCCTGCCATCACCTTTCGGCAGTGAAGCTTATTTTAATATTCAGTTATGTAACTAATTTATGATTGTTCTGTATTATTAACTTTAGAACTCCGCATTGTTATCCTGATAATTGTTATTCTATCAATGTAATTTTATGTCAGACGTAAGAATTTTAATGCATGATAAGTCTTGAGGAATTCAGAGATACCTCTCCATAGTTGCTATGTTGAACTTTGTTAAGCAGAAATCTAATGATGTTATTGAGATAAATGCCCTGAGTGGCAATGATGTGATTTAATAAGAATAAGAATGTTAGTATGATTGAGATGAAAGCCTGAATGGCTTTAATGTGATGATTTATCAGATTCTGCTTAATAGGTGGACCCATAGTCCTTAATTGGTGACAATTACAGCTGTCATGTTGATGTTTTGTCATTTATTGAGCAGTCAGGCTTGCTACGGGTTTCAGAAGCCTTAAGCTTTTCCGTTCCCTAGTGCCGGTCACGTGTCTTCGAATTCGAAGCGTGACAATTTGATTTAAATTAGGGAAATAATAATTTAAAAGTATAAAATATATATTGAAATTAAATGTACTCTAAATTTTTATTTCGTTTTTAAACAGTAAATAACTTTCATGACTTATTAATTATTCAAAAATTATTTAATTATAATTTATATATCAATTCATTCTAAATTTTCATTTCCATTGAATGGCATAAATATTAATTTTTCTCTATTTTATTTTTATCTTATTATTATTAAAATAAATAAATATTTTTTAATTTATAAATTACAATCATATAAATAAGTGAATCGATTTATTCAGTAACTATTCTCATTCACAAATATTTATGACTCTGCAATGAATTATGATTAACTAATCATTATTTATTATTTAAAATTAATCAAAAACTCACATTAGATATATTCAATTATTTGCTGTATTTATTTTCTTTATTTTTTAAAAAATTAAGGAAATAATTTTCATTTTCATTTTCAAAAAATTAATCAGAATTATATATCAAATAAAAAAATAAGCTTTTCTTAAGAACAAATAGGATTTAATAATTCACAAACCATCTATTTTCACTATTGTGTGCACAATGAGCAAGAATTAGGGGAAGAGTTGCGTGTAGGATACATTCTAGCCTTACAAGGTGCCGGCCTATCTATCTCCTTTAATTTTGGGTTTATTATGATTTATTATTTGTGAATTATACTGCTATTAATTGAATGATATTTTTTTTTAAATAAGATAATATTATTAATGAATATAAGAAATTAGAACACATAGGAAAACATACCCTAATTATTGAATTCTAATATATAATTAATTGCTTTTACTAAGGCATGAGTCACTTGATTCGTATGTCTTTTTACAAATTTAATAACTAAATTAGGTATCGTTTGATATCACATGATCTACTTTATGAAAAGTTATTTCCTAAAAAGTATAAGTAATTATGTGTTTGATTTGCATATAATTTCATGGAAAGTAAAATTTTTTTTGTTTGACTTTGTATTGCCATTTTTAAAAATTAATAATGTAAAAGATAATAATATTTAATCCTAGTCTTATTTAATGAAGGGTAGATATATTAATTTACATTTATCAGTATTGTTAAAATTGCATCGGAATGGCCAGTCGGACCGATTAAATTGAGAACCGATCACTGGTCCGATTTTTAAATTACAAAAAACCGAATGAATTGTGAACTAAAAAAATCGTTGAATCAGTTAGACTGGAGTTTGCCTAAAACTATGCCGTTTTGAGCTTAATAAAATTATTAAAAAAAAAAAAAAGGCATATCGATTAAGTTGGGCCGGTTGGACCGTGAACTGGCAAAGAGACTGATTCAACCTCCAGTCAAGTTTTAACAACATTGACATTTACAACTTATCTAATTCCCCCCCAAAAAAATTATTTCTCCCAAACTTAAGAAGTAAAGATTTTTATTTTCTAGAAACTTTATTTAATTATAACTATTAAAAAAATTAATTTTTTTATTTACTATAAAGTTCTATTTTCTTATCTCATTTACCTCACATCAAATAATACTTTAGAAATTTATTTCTTTAATTATCAGTAATCCTCAATAATCAAGCAAAAATTGAAGTTTGACTCTTGTAAGCTATTGAACATTTAAAAAGTGTATATGTGGAATATAAGAATTAGTGTGCCTCTTTAAAATTATTATAATTTTGAAGTGTGTATATATTTCTTCTATATCTCTATATGTATTTACGTGTATATACATTTAAAAAAAAATTATTGAATGAGATTTGGATTCCCCACATTGATATGAATATGACATATCATTAGAACGGCTCAGAGAGAGAGAGAGAGAGAGAGAGAGAGAGAGAGAGAGAGAGTCACGTTTTTATGATTTTTGTTACTAAATACAAAATAATTAAATTTTATGTGATTTTTGTTACTAAATACAAAATAATTAAATTTTATGAAACATATATAATTATAGTTTAAAAATAAATTTTTATTATTTTTTAAAATGTATATATACAGAAATAGAGAAATGACACGTATATACTTAAAACCATGTAATTTTAAAAAGGCACGTTAACTTTTTTTCGCCCATACGCACTTTATACTATCAATGTGGTAAGCTGAAACCCTAGCTCACTCTTCGTTAACTTATTCACTGGATTATAGACTCTTGTAAATGAGTGACGCACACACCGCACATGTAATACACACATATATATTTTTTTAAATGTATATACACACAAACGCACACACATAAAGAGACAAGGAAGAAACAAATATATGTTTTAAAATTATGATAATTTTAAAGAAGCACGCTAATTTTTATATCTCACACACGTACTTTATACTACTGATGTAGGAGGCTAAAACCCCTAAATTTATATTATTTATTTCATATTGAATACATAAAATTATAAAGATATGACTAATTTTATGCATCATGTATTCGAGTTTTATATCCGGGCAGTAGCAAGTTTTAGTTGGCTAATTATTTTATTTTATTTAAATTATTTTGAATAGTAGGTTAAAAATATTATTTAAACTTATTATGATTTTTTTTTTGAAAATCTTAATATTTTAATTAGTTAATAAAATTAATAAATTTTTAGCAATGTTATGAAAATTATTTTTAGGACTCATTTAGATGAATGTTTGGAAGTTGTGGTTTAGTATTTGAGGACCCAACCAATAGTATGAAGTATTTCGTAAAAAGAATTTAAAAAGAATTCGCAATTCTAATTGCTAATAGCTTGTCATTAGATTTGTTGGCGTGTAAAACCGTGAATTTTAATTTAAGAAGAAAATTGTAAATTAGACCAACTAAATTTTTGAAAATTTTGATTTTTTTAAATTCAAATATGATTTATGAATAAGTCTACTAATCACTAGTTGCTAACAATTAATGTTGAACTAAATATGATATTATTTTTACATTAAAGTAAATTATTATATCATTCTTAAAATTTATCTTAATTAACACGCTTTAATTTTTTTAAAAAATTATTAATTTTAACTTTTTCATATCATATGGGCCTCGTTCTCCGTCTAATAAGATTTGAAGCAAGATCACGTCAAGTCCTTTCCCATAACTTGAGATTAAAACTGGTCCGATCAAATTTAAATTGATCGGAAATCATTGACAGCTAGATTGGTAACGGGAACAATCCCAATCGGATGGAATACAGTACAATTACAATTCGGTTGAATGCATAATTTAATTTAATTTATGAGCTTTAAAAAAAAAAAAAAAATTAGGCACTTTGAACTTTCAAAATGACTTATTTAATTTCTACATTTTTTAATTTTGTATACATTCAACATTATAATGCTCATAAACATGTGAATTTGAACACATGTAAACACATGCACTTATGACGCAGTGTAAATAAAGAGGCAAAGCCAAATTTAGGGTTCAAATTTTTCTAAAGTTTATTTTGATGCCTAAAATAGTCAAAACATAGGTTTAAATAGTGGTCCTGAAATCCTAGACATGAAAACTGTCAAATATGGCAAATTCGCAATAATACACTAAATTAAAATACGGATTAAAATAAGAAAAACGCCACAGACGGCACTAAAATTTGAGTTTATTACCAAAAGTTACATTAGAAATAAAAAATTACCATAAATGAAAAAATGACTAATTTAAAGGCCAAAATAAAGGAATTTGGCAAAAAAAACTACGTCGATCATCTCTAAAAACAATGAGTCATATTTTTTTAGATCATTTTCCTTTGAATCAAATATTTGTAGGCTCCAAAATCTCAGCTGACCTGAGCTATTATTTTTTTTGCTTGGACTGTTGCTTATTAAGACTGCTCGTGAACCCTTATGCAAGTGTCTCCACATCAACTTACGTGTCAAAAAATTAAAATTTTTAATAGTCAAATTTAATAGCCATCAATCTCCCTCTCTCTTTTTTTACTTTAAATTTTAATTCTTCTCGTTTTAATAATATTTCTTTATAATTTAATTTTTTAATGATTTAACTCGATATAATACTCGTAATTTCATATTGTCTGTTGATTACAATTTTTTTTAATGTCAAATATATATAAAGTTAAAAAGTTAAGAGGTTAAATAAGCTGTTTTAAAAATTCAAGCTACTACAAGACCTTTTTTTTTTTTTTTTTTTTTTTTGGGTAAAAGTAGGAGTGTCAAAATATGCATTCGACTATTATAATTCTTTATTATTATTAATACTTTTTTTTTTCTAATAAATAAAAAAAGTTATTGGTTACTCTTTTTTTTTTAAAATATCTGTCGTTTTAAAATTTTAAAATTTTTTTGACACATACTTTTACAAGACTTTTTTTTTTAATAAAAATATGAGTATCAAAATATGTATTCAACAATTACAATTTATTATTATTATTATGAATAATACTATTTTTCTAAAAAAAAATTATTGATTATTCTTTTAGTTTTAAAATACTTTTCGTTTTAAAGATTTATTTTTATTATAAAATAGTTATCGTTTAAGATTTTAAAAAAGTATTTTTTATTTTTTTTATTTTTACTCTCTCTTTATTATTTATTAAATATTTACATTAATTATTTTTTTTCACATTAAAATAAAAAAATATTTTAATATTTTTATTTTATAATCATTATAATTTAATAATTTTTTAATATTTGTATCGAAATATAATAAATAGATATTTTGAAATTGAGAAAATAATAATTAATGATGGTCACGTTGCGTGAGACACTTATGATGGTGCGGTAAGGGAGGTATGGGACCCAGCAGGGCTTTTGGCGAACTATAAAAATAATAATAATGGAGGAGGAAGATAGATAGACTACACTACACTGCACAATTTAATGTGGGACTAATTGTGGGACCCATGCAATAAGAGAAAAAAAATTAAAAAATATTTTAATATGTGAACTTTTTAAAATATGTTTTATTTGTGTTTGGATAAATTTTTTGATATGATGAGTTAATTTTATGCAAGTGTTTTTCTATTACATATTGCTAATTTGTAACTTTCTAACCTCAAAAATTGGGAAAATAATAAGAAAGAAAATTTTTGAATACTAAAAATAAGATTTTAAATGAAATTGGAGAAAATTATAAACCCAGATAAAAAAAAGTTGTAAATTAGCACTCATGTGATTGAAAAATAATTAAAAATATTTATATAAAATTATTTTTAAAAAATTAAAAATTTACCGGATTAAAAAAAAATTATTCATACATTAAAATAATGAATTTTAAAAAATTTAAACCCCAATAATATAATTATTCCAAAAAAAGAAAAAGAAAAGGGAGAATAGGGTCGAGCTGGGCCGACACACATGATAGTGATATGCTGACGAGGCAATGCGTTGTCCGCCATGCACATGTCCATACATACAGTTTTTTATTTTTTAAACACTATCGATGATTCCAATAAATAATTAAATAAATAATATATATTATATCACACATGTATCGGTGGAGTTTAAACTTTATTTTTAGACAGAATTTCTTGTATTATAATAAATACTTTTAATATTATTTTTTTAAAAAATACATTTTTAATTAAAAAAAATCAGAGAATCAAACAGTGACAGCTTGTCACCGAGTAAACGTATTTCTAATCAATTGGCTTAATTTTTTTTTTTAATCTAAAAGCCGATCATAATAAATCAGAAGTGCTAGATGAGACTTTTCTAGCATCGACATCATCACAATCATGACTAAACATTATTAGAAAGAGAAAAAAAAAACAGTACAATTAAAATAAAACTAGGCAACTTAAAACTCTCACAATTATAAAAATCAAAATATACAAGCTCATTATAAAAATTTTTGTCAATTAACTCATTTAAATGCTCTGTCAATTTAATTTATTTTTTTAATTTTAATAATTCGATTTAATTTAAAATCTAATACAAATTTATGTTACTATATAATATATGTTACATATCTATCTTTCTTTCATTTAAAGAATTATTTTTTTCTTTAAAAAAAATCAAATATTAAAATATAAATAAACATTTTTAAACAAATTTAAATATAGATAATATTTATTAAAATTTTTAAATTTTAGAGATGATGACGCCTCTCTGTCCCATGTAGATTCGCATGTGCACACAGGGGATTTTATCTTTTCATGACATTGATTGATGCATGTGTGAATTGAATTATGAGGAGAGAGAGAGAGAGAGTTTTAGGAGCCAATGTTTATAAATGAAAAATTAAAAATGAAAAACAAATTAGAGGTGGATAGATTAACAATATCAAAAAATTGAACAAGTCCATAAAATAATTAATATTTTTTTTTGCATTTTGAAATAATTTTGTAGTGTAGTTTTTATATAAAAATGAATAATTATCAAATGATACAAAAATTATCTCAAAATATATAGTTACAATTTATTAAATGTAAATATTTATTAATTAATAAATTATTTCTTCATCAATTTTTTAATTTTTAATCATTATTTCTTATAAAATTGAAATTTATTTTTCAACTATACTATAAAATTAATTTAAGGAATATAATTTAAAATCATAAATAATTACTTTATATTAATAATTATAAATATTACATTATAAGTTTTTATAAAATAATCATATTAAATATTTTGTAGATGAAATATTAATATAAATTAAACGTGATCAATAGGAATGAATTCAATTAATTAGTTAATTAATTCATATAAATGGTTTGATTTATGAAATTTACTCTAAACTGTTTAATCAAAATGTATACGTTTAAAATTTCAATTGAACATATTTTATCTATTAAAATTAAAAATTTATTTTTTACATTAAGTCCTTAAATTTTTTTTACACTAAATTTTTTTATAATAAAAAATATTTAGAAATTAATTAACAATAATATATATAAATTATTGAAATATATAATGTAACTTTTTTAAAATTTCAATGTTTAAATACACAGAATTTGAAGAGATTAGGATGTAGAAATGTTTCTTTCCTTTTGTATAGTTACAATGGTTTTTATTTCGAAAAGTTAATATAAATTTTTTAATATTTTTAAATTACTATTGTAAAATTTCTCATCAATTATATTTGTAAGATAAAAAAAAAATCTCATTATGAAAAAAATAATGCTCAATGTGATAAAAATAAAACTTGATATAATTAAATCCATTAATATTAAAATTATTTTTCAATCGTAAGATTACAAATTTAAAACTTAATTATTTGTTTACATTGAAAATTTTAATTAATAAAAATATTATAAAGATATAATGGTGAATATAATAATTTTTACTTTAAAAAGTTGGAATCCTTTCTTGTATAAGGTTGTTAGTGAAGTAAAGGGTGTGGGTTGATGGTTTCATAACACCCAGTGAGGCTTGTAAAGAAAAAAAGAAAAAGAAAAAGGAGAATATCTTCCATGCCATTAAAGAATATTATACTATTGGTTAATTTTTATTTTTTCAAGTGTTTTTTCGAATTTTTGAGAAGTAAATTTATATATAAACATGCAATAATTGCATAACAAGGTTACATTTTTCTTTAAATAGAATACAACCATCACTCGTAAACCAAAGAAGTATCTCTTTCATGATTTATTTTATTAAAGGCCTCTCAAGGACAGAAAATAATTTGAATATTATTGAATTTATTTATCATATATCAAGTTCAACTCAATTACCATTATTGGTGAAAAAAAAAAAAAAAAAAAAAACCCTCAATTACTATTAAAAGTTTGACAAATTTTAGCTGAAAATGCTCGTAAATACAGACAAAACAAGATTCAGAGCCCGTGCCCCATGAGATTCCTCCTGTTGGAGTTAAAAAGATTCCGCATAAAAATATAATAAATAGTATAAGATTTAATATAGAGTTAGTTTGATATTATTTTTTTTTTCATGTGTTGTTAGTTTTTTTTTTTTTATATATAATTTTTTTTTACAACTGCTTTTTGGTATTCAATTTAAAAAAAAAATAGAGTAAATCATATATTCTAAAAAAATATGTGAAAAAAACAAAAAGAGTAAAAATAATAAAAAAAATTTAAATTTCAAAAGTAAGATGCTCCACAGCAATACTAAACTGATTCATAATGTTTAAGTCTCACCACTCAAAATTTTAGGCTTTAGATTGGATTTGAGGCTTCTCACATGATATCAGAGCCAACTCTGCACCCCAATCTTCCTGTGTTTTTTCGTATTCCGTCACGCCTGTAATCGTGTGTTAGTAAGGTATAATACATGTGCGAATCTGAATCTGTTTGATTCTCAATCTATTTGTGTCACGTGATAATTAAAACCCTAACATATGTCAAGATGATGTATTAGATTTAAAAAGATTTTACATAAAAATATAACAAATAGTGTCAAAACTTAATATAATATTTGAATCTCATTATCCAAAAATTTAGACTTTTGAATTAGATTCAAGATTTCTCACACATTTAATGTGTAAGTTAAAAAAATGCAGAGTATAGAGAGAGAAATGAGAGTACGCATGGAGAGTGTATATGAGAGGAAAGAGTATCCCCTCTTTACATTTCCATTATTTATTTACAAGGGAATATATATCTATACCCCAAATAATGTGTTGTCAAATTACTGAAAACTATTTTCAGTTGGGTAAATTATTTTAATATTCTTGAAATTTGACACAATTATTAGTTTAATTTCTATTATTTTAAAATTAATATTTTAGCTCATGAGATTTATTAATAGCCAATACTTTAGTTCTTAGTTATAAAATTTATGAAAATTTTAATATATATATATATATTAAATAATTCATGGGAGGTTTTATGAGCCAAATCAATGAATCACACAACAGAAGGTGGTCTTCCTTTTTTTTTTTTTTTATCATAAATGTGATACACACTGATAAAGGTGAGACTTGAACTTAAAACCTACTTATGAAATTTTTACTATGTTTTAATCCTTAATATTTTAGTTTATATAATACTTTTATTCATAAAATTTTAAATAATACTTTTTGTTGAAGTTAATTGAGAGATTAAAAATATTAATTTTAAAACAATAAAAAATTAAAATACTAATTATATCAAATCTCTAAATGTTATAGTAATTTACATTTTTTAGTTTACATAAGATACTATCGGTACAAGAATTACTCATTGATTATTCAATAATAAAAAAAATGGTACATTTGTAAAAGTTAACACAACAAGAATATAATTATAGTAACAATTTTTTTTACATAAAAAATGTTTAAAGAAAAGTGTCATTAGGATTTTTGAATTCTTAAACTCCAGTATTATAAGATAAAATATTTAATCACATAAATCTTAGCTCAATGGCATTAAAATAACATTTAAGTCATGTATTTTACTATTTATTATGATTTCACTGAATTTTATATTTTGATATTAAAAAAAACGGACTCAATTTCAATAGAATAATTCCCCTAAAATTTGGTGTGTCCCACTCGAGACCTATTTGTTAGGTTTTAATCTTTATTATGTGGGCTTACATATTTAATATAACAATTATATTGACGAGCTATATTATAAGTGGGTTTGGTTTAAGTGATTCATTTATGTAAAACCCATAGACTTCAGGAATTGGTATGGGATTA
>CATKHJ011083158.1:0-11855 GCA_949750685.1 Vernicia montana
AAGTTTTCTTTGCATGTTCCCTCCTCTACCATCCCTTTCTTTTGATTAGTTCTTTTATTTCGCATATATTTTCCCTTTTACTTTGTATACTTCCTTTCTTCTTTCAATCCCTTTCTTTTCTTTAGTTAATCACTTTAGAAAATGCATGTTAATAGAATCTGACTTAATTAATTTGTTAATTAATTTGAATTGATGCTTTTTGTTTGTTAATTAAAACCTGATATAATGAACAACTTGGTAATTAATTGAATTGGTTAAGTCAATTAATCAACCCACCTTTTAATCAATGAAATGAAACATGATAAAAATGCTAAGATTAAAACTAACCCCTTCGCAAGAAGGGCGAACTACATGGATTTTGATTCCCATTCGAAGGGATATGTAGGCATGCTTGTTTTAAACATCAAATCCAATTAAAATAAACTTTCTTCCTCTTTCACCTTCTTCATATAGTTTAGGTTTTGTGTTTTCTTTTGTTTCTCTATTTTGTTACTTTTAGTTTGTGGAATGTGTGACTTCCCTATAATCCCATGAGAGCTAGAGGAAGTATCCCCTAATTTGATTTAAATTGTAAATTTAATTATTTTTCTGCTTTCTTTATTTTGCCTTTTAATACTTTCTTTACTTTATTCTATTATTGAATGATTCATGCATTATATAATTATTCATGCATTTTAAACTATTCATGAAATCCATTTTTAAGTCATTGTATATTAAACTTGCCAAACCAATTAAAATGAACCAAAAACTTAGTCCCCGAATCCTCTTTGGTTTCAAGGCTAGTGATCTTTTTTTCCTTTGGGATATAATTGGAGTCATTAATGAGTTTTTACCTTATATTTTCTCAAATAAAAATAAAGTAAGGTGGCAACTCTAAAACACTTTTTAAAATCAACCAATATGAACCCGAGGGTTCTAATGTGAGTACAAACCCAAATGAGCATTTCGATTCCCTTTCAGCGGATCGGACCGGTGCTCGAGTGAGGCCTCACAGTTGGCGACTCCACTGGGGAGAAATTATTTTTTGTAAAAGACAAGTGAACTAATAATTGGTTTAAAACAAAAGTTTGGCATTTTTAATGCATGGCTTTCATGCATCACTTGCATAGGCTCATTGCCTTTCAACTTAGATTTCTTAGGAAAACAATGGATAGAAAGTAACATCGAGTGGGTAACCCTCTTTGGATCTATTCGCCAATAATGAAATCATTCACCCTGCGACATAACGAGTATGCATGTATTGTTGGACCCACGCGAGGCTCTTTAACTCACATGTGGTTAGATATATCACTGCTTTAGTGTGACAGGTAACCTATGCAAGCCACCCTTACTCTTTCATGTAGTGTATCTAAAACTTGGACCTTAGGTTGTATGCATCTTAACTAAAGCCTATTTTGCATATCCATAAAATGATTTTCCATTCATACATTCATGCATACATGCATAAACCCAAGGACCTTGAACAAAGTGGAAAGTCCATTTTTCCAAAACAAAAAAGAAGTGACTAGCCTAAATCCTTAATCCATCCATCACCACTCAAAAGTCTGTGATCGTCTTCAAATATGATTCATTCCCCATTTTATGAGTCAAACACTTACCCCTCTCTATTTTTGCTTTCGCAAGGTATCTATGATGGCTGAAGAGACCACTAAACTTCAAACAGTCACTGACCTAGTTGGGTCCAACCAAGAAGAGGAACCAGTCTAGTTAAATACCATCCTAACAAGTATCATCTTACGGGAAGAGAAGCAAATCGCAGCTATAGAACGAAACTTCCAAACTACCTTAGATGCTCAAAAGGCCCAGCTTCAAGAACAAAGACAGTTTATCCTTGAGGAGGCCTAGAATATGATCAGCCAAGCTACCCTTAATCCAAATGTGTCCCCGCCTACCACCCTAAACTTGAATCAAACCACTATTGGTTTGACCCAAGCCTATACAAACGCTGCCTCTTTTTCTAAGGTGCCCATTGACCTAACTGGAAGAGGAAAAGCTGTAGCTGATGCCCCTTTCATCCCAAACACAACCCCACCAATCATACAAACCATAAACACCATCACTCACTCTACCACTTCTTCTCCTACGGATTCTTTCCAAAGGAAGGAAGCTTCCACCCACCCTAAACTAAAAGCCTTCACGGAGAAGTTTGAAGCCATGGAGAAAACAATCAAGAACTTAAAAAGTCAATGTCAGTACCCTTGCCCTTTTTCCCAATGCCAAATTGCCACCCAAATTCAAAATGCCTAATCTTGACAAGTTCAATGGAACCACCTACCCCAAAACTCACCTGGAAATGTATGTAGGGACAATGAGGCCTTTTGGAGTAGATGATGAGCTCCTTGCTCAATTGTTTCAACAATCTTTGACTGGAGTTGCAGTGAAGTGGTTGTTTGACCTGGACAAAAATCAGAAAAAGACCTGGGATGACATCTGTAATACATTTGTCAAATAGTACTATAATATTGAGGTGGATGTTACAAGGAGAGATTTAAAAACTACTAAGCATTTTTCCAAAAATTCCTTCTCCACGTTCCTTACGAGGTGGAGGACTAAGGTTGCTCAAATGGTGAACTATCCTACCGAGCAAGAACAAATTGATATCATTGTCAAAAATCTTCTCCCAGTTTACCAAAATCATCTCCTTACCTAGTACCTTCAAGATTTCAAAGCACTTATTTCCACTGCATCCAAAATAGAAGACTTAATCCAAAGTGGCCACATCAAAAAAGAGTCTTCCACTTCTAGGTAAGAGAAAAACACTCCTTATCAGTCTGATATTACCTCCTCAACGAATCAGAAAGGGGGGGAGGTATCAACCATTTCTCACCAACAACCATTAAGACTAGAAAGGAGAAGCTTACTGACCTTGGGGTCCCAATGGTTGTAGTATATAATAAGGCATTGGAGGCAAAGATGGTGAAACCTTTTGAGCCTTGAGCACCCCCTAATCCACTACCCAAAAATTACAACCCCAATGAGTATTGTGAGTATCACCAAGGAGCCAGGTACAAAACTGATGCATGCAAGGCTCTGAAACATAGAATCCAAGACTTAATTAACAGTGGTGATATCATTCCACCAAAAGCCAAACCAAACATTTCCACCAATCCACTTCCAAATCACTAAGTCAACTTTATCACCACCTCTGACCTTAAAGTTAATCCTATCTCCTTGATTCGATCAGCTTTTAATTTCTGTTGTATACTTGACCTGAGTAACTTGGTTGAAGAGATTGATGCCATAACCCGAAGTGGAAGAATCTATCAAGCACCAATCTCTTAAGTCAATCAACTACCTGTGCAACCTATTCCACCTCCAGCTGAAAAAATAAAAAGGAGCCTTGAACCTGACGAAGACCCCATCTTCAATCAACTTAAAAAGACACAGGCCAACATATCTATCTGGAGTCTAATTCAATCATCTTACCCTCACCGCCAAACTCTTTGCAAGGCGTTGAACCAATGCTAAGCTCCAATAGATATTACTCCCAAAACCTTAGTAGCCTCTCTCACAAACACCACCAAAGCTGCTGCCATATCTTTCACTGACTAGGACCTTCCTAAAGGAGAACCGAGGCACAACCATGCCTTATACATAACAATCCTAACCCATGGAAAGATTTTCCTAATGGTACTAGTTGATAATGGGTTAGCCTTGAATGTTTGCCCACTGAAGGTAGCTAGCTGTTTGGGATTGGAAGCTTCTGATTTCACACCTTCTGATCAAATTGTGAGGGCTTATGACAATACAAAAAGGGAAGTGTTAGGAATTGTCGCTCTGGATGTCACCATCGGCCCTGTTACTACTCCCATTTCCTTCCAAGTCATTGATGTTCCAGCATGCTTTAACCTCCTCCTTGAAAGGCCCTGGATTCATCAAGCTAAAGCCATCCCTTCATCATTGCACCAGAAGCTTAAGTTCCCTCACAGAACCTCTATTGTGACCATTAAAGGGGATGGGCATGGAAGAAGTGAAATCCCAAACTCTATACCCATACTGGAAATTCAGCCTGAATAAGCCTCCTTGCCATTGACTGGGTTCTCTTTTGATACAATACAACTTATTGAAGGAGAAGAAGGTAAGGGCCAGTAGGGAATAAGCAACTTTAAGGAGTACCCCATAACTATTCCACTTTTTGGGCTTGGCTATAAACCCATTAAAGAGGATTTGGCTGAAATGGAGAAAAAGGCTAAGGAGAGGGTGGTAGCCGAAAAGAGAGGTTAAGCATGGAAGAATGCGAGCCGATTTTCATGTTGGAGCAAGATTGGGAGGATAATATGGAGGCCACTCTCTTTAAGCAGGTCCACATGATTGAAGGTAAAAAGGAGATGGATCCAACTTATTTGATCTAACCAGCCTAGAACCAACTTGACAATTGGTACCTTGAAGAAGGAGATAGCCATTTAGAATCCTTATCAGAGCCAGAGTCTGATCTAGAGTCTTTTGAGTCTTTTTCTTCATTTTCTTCTTTTGAGTCTGTAAATAGTCATTGTAGTCATTCTTTCAATTTTGATGTAACCATGGACCATGGTCTTTTCATCTGCAATAAGAAGTTTGAATTTTTCTCTTATGATCCTATGTCTCTTGTTCCTTTTGATATATCATCTCTTAAATCTAATTTGAAAAATACATCAGAAAAAAAGATAAATGAAATAAAAAATGATGCAAGCAAAGAACCAATCAATACTGGCACCAATGAAAATCCCAAAACTACATTCATTGCTTATGCATATTATAACAGGGATAGCTCTATCAAGTTGATCCTAGAGTTTTTCGATTGTTTTGCATGGTCCCCTAAGGATATGATTGGGATAGATCCAAGTATAGCAATGCATAAGATTCCCACTTATGAACATATGAAGCTTGTCAAATAGAAATTGCGAAGACTGAAGACAGAATGGTCTTTACAAATCAAAGAAGAGATCACCAAACAACTAGATAATAGGTTTATAGAGCTGATCATATACCCTTTATGGCTAGCAATATTTTTCCAGTCCCGAAAAAGGATGGTAAAGTACGGATGTGCATTGATTATCGGGACCTAAAAAAAGCCTATCCAAAAGATGATTTCCCACTACCACACATTGACTTATTGGTTAACCGCATGACAGGTTCTGAAGTAGTCTCTTTGACTGACCTATTGTAACACCTAAGATTTTGATTTTGTATATGTACTTTGTAATAGAATGGTTAAGCTAAGTTATAAATATATAGTGTATGATATGTATCTTTATATACACTCTTTTGATTATGTTATTGACCTTGATCCATATATGTTATGCTTATGATGATGTGGAATTCTTAAGATGAGAAGTGTTTGTATTTTGTGTATTAAGAGTTGTTTGACTATGTTTAATGAGTTTGAGGCATTGGGAGTGAAAGGATTGAAATTTTAAGCTGTTGCAAGCTTGAACGCCCGTTCAATAAAATAGGGTGAACGCTCGTTCATAAAGGTGAATGTTCGCTCTAAATGCCTCTATGTGAACAGTGTTATTTTTGGAATTGGAGATGAACATTCATTCAAAAGGAGTGAACGCTCGTCCAAAGAGGGGTGAATGCTCGTTCAAGGTTGGGGATTACAAAAGGACAACAGCAATCCTAAAACGAAAAAAATCAAACCTACCTTCTTTATTTCGATTTTCCTGACCCTAAACTCCTCACCAAAGCCTCATTAATGCTTTTTAAAGACTAAGATGCATTAAATTAACTCAAGGACTCAAAGAATACTCAAGGATCTAAGTGGACTCTTCTTAAATTCTTGGAAGAATTAGTTTTGGTGAGGAAGAGACATTTCAAGGTAATGTCTAATCCTTCATTAATTCTTATGTTTTTTGTTATTATGTTGTTTTAGCATATTTTTGAAGTTGGATAGAAGTAGTTATGAGTATTTATTGTTTTATTTTTTTTAGAATTTAATTATTAAGTTTTTGGGTTAGAACCCTAAAAATTGTTCTTGAGGGAAAAAGGTCAAACTTTGATATTGAGATATTATTTCTTTTAGTTGGAGAATTCCTCCTTAGAATTATAGTTTATGAGCTTTAGATTGATTATGTTGTTGGCCAATTTTGTGTAGGCTAAGGTTTGGAGATTTTCCATCCAAGATAAAGAGTTTAAGCTTGGATTAGAGTATTTTGCTATAGAGGTGAGTTATGAAATATATTTATGCATGTGAACTACCCTTCATGAATGTTATTCTTGTTGAACCTTAAAATGCCAAACATTGAAATTAGAATTTCTTTCATTATTCATGAACCAATGTAATTGCTATTAGTCTTATATAGCAACTTTGATTATTTATGTTGAATTATTGAGACCCTTGAATGAATGATGGCCATCTGGGCTAATGTTTATTGATGTTCTACCTACCAAGCCTTAACCAAGATGAACCTAATATGATAGAATGCTTTACTAATGGTGGATAAACTATAAGACCGTGTGCACCGATGACTCAACTGATAGAGTCCTATATGTCAATGTTCTACCTAGAGAGAACCATGTACTCTAGGCATATATCTAGCTAGATATGCGTTAAAAGGGAGAAGTTACTATCCTTAATGATGTTTGGATGCTTATGGGGATGGTGGTTTCATCCCGCCCATTTGTATTCTGCTATAATGAATGTAGGTTATTGTTCTATTAAAGATGCTTTGTTAATGCCATTCTTTGTAGGCATATTACTATTATTGATATAACCTAAGTTGACGATTTCTATTCCAATTATATTCATTTGTTGAATTTCCCAATGTTATTCCTTGAGAACCCATAAGTATAAATGTATTTCATAATTTCATTAAGTTAAAGGCTTACCCCTCTTCAATTGTAGATTTCAGGTGCTAGAGTTGAGGAGGATAGATTGGCGAATGATAGAGCTTCTTGATCTTTTCTTCACAAGAAGCTACATTGTTGTATTATTTTTAACTCTTTTTGTTATAGCATATTACAGTTTAAAGTTCATTATATAGCGTTCTATAGTACAATGTTAAGGTGTAAGCATAGATAGAATGATTATTGGGATGATTTGAAGTATTATTTTGCCTTTGTTCATTTTGGATGATCATTAAGATTGATCCTTCATCCATAGTGAACAATGGATGGATTATGTATGCATGATGAAGTAAATTTACTAGTATGAATGATAGATAATGGTATGTAATGGTTCTTTAAAGTTTATTTTATGATTTTAATTGTCGATCTAGGTTATGTTTAGATGGTTCTATAGGTTCTTGGTGGTCTTAAACCTACCCACGCCCTAGGACCGTCACACCATGGAAGTTGGGGTGTGACACCTGTATGTTGGTTATAACCAAATCCAAGTTCATCCACTAGACAAGGAAAAGACCGCTTTTGTGACCGAATGGGGTACATATTGCTGCAGGGTAATGCCATTTGGGTTGAAGAATGCTGGGGCAACTTATCAAAAGATGGCCACCACTATTTTCCATGACATGATGCATAAAGATGTTGATGTGTATGTGGATGATATGGTGATAAAATTTGAAACAGCTGAAGAGCACTTAAAAGCATTGAGGTGATTCTTCCTTAGACTTCGCCAATATAACCTGAAATTGAATCCTGCAAAATGCCTTTTGGGCACATCATTAGGAGTTTTTCTCAAGTATATGATCAGTAAAAAGGGGACTGAGATTGATCCAGCCAAGTCAAAAGCAATACTATATATGCCACCTCCAAAGATAGAAAAGGAGATTAGAGGTTTCTTGGGATGGCTCCAATACATTAGTCGATTTATCTCTCATTTGGTTGATGTATGTGGGCCCATATTCAAACTATTGAAGAAGGGAGCCTCTAAACAATGGAACGAAGATTTTCATCAAGCTTTTGAGACAATCAAAGAATACCTCCTGAACCCTCCTGTCCTACAACCACCTAGACTTGGTAAGCTATTACTCCTATACCTCTTTGTTACCCAAAAAGCTATAAGGGCAATGCTTGCTCATAATGCCCTTGACTCCTACAAAGAAAATGCCATCTATTACTTAAGCAAGCGTCTTCTCGCCCATGAACTCAAATATAACCAAATTGAAAAGTTATGCCTTGCCTTGGTATGGGTTTTTCATAAACTTCAGTATTACCTGAGTTCCTACACTACTCATGTACTTGTTGACAAGAGCCCCTTGAAATTCCTTATGGAGAGGTCGGTTCTTGATAGTAAAATGGCCAGATAGATGGCTATTCCAACAGCTTATGATTTAAAGTATGTCCAGAGGAAAGCCATAATAGGGAGTGTGATAGTAGATCAATTAGCTGCAGCCCCTGTAGACGATGAATGGTCTAAGTCGAAATTCCCTGATGAAAGTATCATGGAACTTAAACCTGAAGTTTGGAAGCTTTTCTTTGATGGTGAAGCAAACAACAAAGGTTATGGTGTAAGAATTGTCATGGTTACCCCTAAGGGAGAAAGCCTACCCATGGCTGTCAAGTTAGCTTTTGAAGTGACGAATAACTAAGCCGAATACAAAGCCTGTATAGCCAAATTGGAAGTCACTGTGAATCTGAGGATTGATTACTTGAAGGTTTATGGGGATTCAAAACCTATTCTGTCCCAAGCTCTTGGCAAATGGAAGATAAGAGAGAAGCGTTTGGTTCCTTACCATAAACGCTTGGAAAATCTAGTAGAAAATTTCCATGAACTATCATTCCATTATTTTCCCCGAGCTAAGAATCAATTTCGCAGATGCCTTAGCCACACTTGCATCAATGCTAGATATGAGTGATGGAGAGATAATTAGACCTATTGTCATTGAGATGAAAAGGGAGCCCGATTAGCACATCATGTGTATGAATATTCAGTTGGCTGATAAGAAACCTTGGTTCTGGGATATTTTCAACTATCTTCAAGATGATGATTATCCAAAAGGGGCAATCAAATCAGAAAGGAGAACTTTGAGGCAACTAGCCAGCAACTTTATCGCAAATGGTGATGTATTGTACAAAAGAGCGTGGTATATTATACACCTCAGGTGTGTAGCCGAGGATGAAGCTTAACAAATCATGGAATGGGTCCATGGCGGTCAAGAAGGACCTCATATGAATGAAATTGTTTTAACTGGGAATATAATGAATCTGGGGTACTTCTGGTTAACTATGAATGAAGATTGTGCTAAGTTTGTATAGAGGTGTCACAAATGCCAGATATGTGCCAAGCTTTAGAGTAACCTCTCATTCCCCTCAACCCAATCACAACTCCTTGGCCTTTTGCAACTTGGGGAATTGATGTCATCGGAAGGATAAGCCCTAAGTCTTCTACTGGTCATGAATACATCCTAGTCACAATTGATTATCAAGTGTTGGATTCCAAAAGAGTGGCTCATTTCATTCGGACTAACATCCTTTGTTGGTTTGGAGTTCCTTTTGAGATTATTACAGATAATGGATCACATTTTCAGAAAGAGGTGGTCCAGCTGTTGAAGAAAAAAATGATTCAACATCACAGATCTTCTCTTTATGGTCCTCAAACTAATGGTAGAGTGGAAACAACTAACAAGACGATCAAGACCCTTTTACAGAAGATGACTGACAATCATAAAAATTTACATCAGTAGCTACCATTTTCCTATGAGGATACCGAACTTATATTCGAACCCCAATAGGCATAACTCCTTACTCATTGGTATATGGCATGAAAGTTGTTTTGCCAATCGAGGTAGAAATTAGATCAGCCAGAATCATGCGAGAGAGTCAGTTAGAAGAAGCAGAATGGATAAAGGGTTATCATGATCAACTCAATGCCATCAACGAGAAAAAGATGGATGCCTTGTATCGGATTCAGAGTTATCAGCAGAACATATCAAAGCATTTCAACAAAAAGGTCAGAAACAGATGCTTAGAATAAGGAAATCTATTTTTGAAAGAAATTAAAGCCCCAATGCATGACCCCAGAGGAAATTTTAGACCAAATTGGGTTGGACCTTACATACTTAAGAAGATCTTATCAGGTGGAGCGGCTATTCTTATGGATCTAGATGGAATAGAATTTGTCAGTCTATACAACCTGGATCAACTGAAGCGCTATTTTGTTTGAATGTTTGTTTTGAATGTAATCTTCATGCATCATGTAACTATAACTATGTGGACCTGATTCTCCAAAATATTTATTGAACAGTCAAAATTGAATGTGTGTAAGGAGATACATAGGTAGCCCACTGTGGGTACGGTTCAAACTTTAATAAGATTACCATTTTTCCATATTATTTAGTTTTCTGTTTGCATCAAATTAAATAATAATAATAATAATAATAATAATAATAATAATAATAATAATAATAATAATAATAATAATAATAATAATAAAAAGAGAGAGAAATGCTCGCTAAGTTGAAAACCCAAAAGGGTGGCTTAGGCAAAAATTAGAGCAAATAAATAATATATTATTCAAATTTCATTTAAAGAATGAAATTCCATCTAAACACAAGATCAAAAGAAATGAAAATTGTCTATGGCTATGTCTAAAGCCCTAAAGTCCTAAAGTTTAAAATCCTAAAAAGAGTCTAAATCATCTTCTTCTTCCCCTTTGGATCAGTCTCTTCTATGGTATCTCCATCTTCAATTTCATGCAACAAGGCTACCCTCCTTGTTTTCTCTACTAGTCAAGTCATTGTAATCCACCATGAGTTGTAGTCCTCCAACCTGTCAAAACTATGAGATGGAAGAACAGTGTGAAACCCTCGAAATCAACCATTCATAACAACCTTAGCCACGGTAGGAATAATCAGTGCAGAATTGAAGAGGGCACCATCAGGGGGCACTCTTTGTACATGGCCCATCCGTCTCATTATTCTAGTCCCTTGGTAGAAGGTCACCATATGCAACCCAAGCAGATACACCATCTTATAACCAAAGCTCATAATCATGAACTTCTTGATCTTGTACCAAGGACAAAGCCACAACAGCTCCTCTAGACCTAACTAAAAAAGCCATGAAGTCCACTCTCTCTCAGAATTGAACTTGAAAACTATCTTGCGGGACATGTACCAAGAGATTGAATAGCCTCGTCGAGTAAGAGGGGAGACCACCCTTAAGTGATCCCTGAGCCATATCTATTTTAGAAAATGGCAATGTGAGCAAAGAGAAGAAAAAGAGAAAAAGTGTAGAAGGAAGGGTAAGAACTTGAAACATACCTATAGAATGATTGGACTCACAAACCAAAGCCCATTACTCCTATACGCTCGATCTAAGCAAAGAATAGTCTCAGCTAGAACAATGGCAGCAATTGAGCACCCATCCTCCATTTGAATTACCAACTCTGTCACCCTAACATCTCCCCAACCCACAAGGCCTATGAAAAGGAAGCCTGAAGTCAAACAAAAAGACAAAGCCCGCATTCGGCGATTTTGCCACTCATCCTCTTAAAAATCTCGGGAATCAAGAAAGTCAGCGATCACAGTAGTCAAATTAACCCAATCCCAATGACCATAGGGCTAGCAGTTGCCACATCCAATTCCAAAAGCCTCTGGAAAGAGTTGAAATAACCTACCCTTTCAACCGGAGCAGCCAAACTCGCCTTAGGATTAGATCCTAGGAGTACACTAAACTCCTCAAAAGTAGGGCATAACTCCTCCATAAGAGCCCCAAACCTGAACACATGAACATCAAGGTCCCAAAACCTCATGCAAGCTCTCGTAAAATCCCAATCAATCTTCACACCCCTTAAGGTAGGCATGGCACTAATTCCAAACCTCCCCAGATTAATGCGCTCCACTTGTTCAAGATTTTTAGTTTATAAGTGCATAGAGTGGCTAAAGAAGGGATCCATGATAAAAAAAAAAAAAAAAAAAAAAAGAGAGAGAGAGAAATAAAAGAATAATAAAAATAGGGAAAAGGCATAGAAACTGAGCAAG
>CATKHJ011083338.1:0-16854 GCA_949750685.1 Vernicia montana
AAAAACTATATAATAAAAAATACAATATTTACTTTAATTTTACAAACATTTTCTTTAAATTTTAATAAATCATATTAAATAATTTTATTTTCATAAAAATAATATTTCGAAAATAATTAAAATTTCAGGTCATTACAATATCCACCTATTGGATATAGATTCAATGTAGAGAGTATTTTCTATCATATTGATGATTAGTAGTACTAATGTGTGGAGCAAATAGGTTTTAAAATAAATTAATAATGATTCTACATAATTTGTGGGGAGAGAGATGCACGCAGACCCAACTCCTTATTAGGCCCACTTTGCTTTGAGGCCTATGGTCCATCAAACAAATCCTACTTATGTCTCTACCCAATTTAATATTATTTGATAATTTTTATTTGTATCAAATTTTTATGTTTTAACAATATGTAGATTTTGCCATTAAAATAAATTATTTGTTATAGTGGTGGGAAATTCGATGCTTTGCAAATAGGGTAAAAATTAAATAATTTAAATTAATTAGAAGAAATGAGTAAAAGAATGAAGAACAAATATAAGATTTAAATTAAAATCAATTTATATAATTTTTGAAGGAAAAAACATAAAAGTAAGAAAAATAAAAGTAATTATCATATTTCCATTTTCTTAGACAATGCTTAAAGCAAAGAGAAAATTTAAAATAAATTAGAAATTAAATAAATAACCAAATAGGTATCATTTCATTATACATAAAAAAAAAGAAAAATATCATCATGAAATGATTAAAATTTTTTGGACTAAAATCCTTTCATATATTATATTTATATAAATTAATATTTGTAATTTCAACTTAACTGTTGAAATTTTATTAAAAATTAATTTTAAATTTTCATAAAATAAGTGATTATTTATTAGATAACGAAATTTGAAATAAATAGTTGAGATTACACAAACAAACATGACAGGTTATATTTGCATAATTCAAATTATTTTACTAATTTCCTTTCAGATCCTGAAATTATGTGCCAACCATGCTTATAAAATTAGAAATGGTCAACAATATTTCTCTGTAATAAACAAAGTCTCATATATGTTGGTTGTAAATACTAAGTATGGCTTGAAAGCTTAATTACTCCATTATCTTTCACCTACTAATAAATTGAAAGCAATGTGAAAAACCCATGAAAATAAATCAAAATTGCAAATTGCATATTTAAAAAAAAAAGACTCAAGTTGGAATTTTCATCGATTATACAATAATGACCAAGCTAAGTAATTTTTTGCTGGTAATCACATTACTCTGTTTTTTTTTCCCATTATCATATGCTTTCCATAGAGAATTTGCCCTTTCGAGATATGAAGTTTATGTAGTTAATGATCTTCCTAGCAATCATAACCCACCAATGTATCTCCATTGCAAGTCCAAGGACGATGACCTTGGCGCCAAAACTCTATATCAGCACCAAGACTTCAGTTGGAAATTTAAAGGAAGTTTCTTTAGAAGTACTCTGTTTTTCTGCCATGTTTATTGGGCTGAAAAGGAACAGAGCTTTGATGCATTTAATCAAGGCAGAGATGATCATCGGTGCCTGAAGTTTGGATATTGTTTGTGGTCTGTTAGACTAGATGGAATTTGGTTTAGTAATGATAATTCTAGTTTTGTTAATGAATATCCATGGTAGTTAATCAAACATTATTGTTGTTATGATTAAATGGCAATATCTTTTTTCTTTTTCAATTTAAAATTTCTTGATTTTAATTGGGTTTGATTTTGTGTGAGCTAAGGATTTATATATATTTGAATTATAATAATTAATATAAATGCAAATGCAAGTTTGTAGGTGAATATTATTATATAAAATTATATATTTATTTGTGCATTTTCTATAAATTATATTTCTCCAACAACGTCATATAACGATAGGATTTTATTAAAATTCAAGTCTATATTCACATTTAAATAATGATAATGGTAATTGTGGTAACGATGACAGAAGTGGTTAGAATGACTATAATAGTATGTGATAATGATAATAGCGGTGATGACAGTCAAAGATAACATTTGCATTATTTACATCAAAAGAAAAAATTTTATTTAAAAAAATTAAATGATTTTTCAAAATATAAAATAACTAAAACGAAAATATCATCAGCAAAGCACCTTAAAAATAATGTAGCAAATGTTAATTAGATGTAGGAAGAGCTTAATGTGCTCTTGATCTTAAGTTAAAATTGCATCCTTTTGTTTTACATGAAATGAAATTTGATGTTAAAAAAAAAAAATGTTAATTAGATGGACACCAAAAAAAGCCTACTAAAAATGCTATCCTACGCCGGGCTATCCGCTCACGCTCGAAAGTTTGCTCGAAAAATGGGAGGATTTGGAAAAAAAATAATAATAATAAAGCTCGATGTTCGGACTTTGAATAAAGGAGGAAGCCTTTTTTTTTTTTTTTTTTAAATAGATGGTTCTTAGTTTTATTGTTAAAAGCCTGAATCCAAATTATTATATAATAATATTTATATCTATTATTTCTAAATATTACATTTACATGTAATAAAATTAAATATCTCAATATATAATTAATAATTCTGAATAAAAAATAATTTAATTAACATTACATGAATATAATTTATAGATTATACTTTATTTTTAGTATAATCTATAATTTTTATTTTTATTTTTATCTAAGGAAAAAATTAAATTTAAGTGGGCTAGTACGAACATTGATCATATAAACAAAAATATGTGCAGATCTTATTCATATGATCAGCTCGAATAGTCATGGTTGGACCTGGCCAAACTTGATCAAATTGACACCTTGTTATCTACAAATTTTTTGAAGGAAAAATGGGTTATGGATTGAAAGGGCCTATAGAATTAAATAAACTTATTTAATTGAGCTTAACTTCAAAGTTTGATGTATAAAAAGATTGTCACTCTAAAGATTTTCTTAATTAGAAAGTGAATTTAGGTAAAAAGAGTAATCAAAGATTTTCTTAATTAGGAAGTGACGTATAAAAAGCAGTGTTATTAAAATTGGACCGGATAGGCCGATCGGACCGGTTAAACTGGGAATCGGCAACTGGTTCAGTTTTTAAGTTACAAAAAACCGAAAAATCATTGAACCGGAAAAAATTGGTTCGAACTGAAAAAATTGGAAAAACCGGTGAACTGGTGAGACCGAAATTTGCAAAACGACGTCGTTTTGAACTTAAAAAAATTTTAAAAAAAAAAGAGAAAATGACAGGAATTAAATCGAACTGGTCGAACCAATCAAACTGCGAACCGATAGAAAAACCTATTCAACCTCCAGTTCAATTTTAACAATATTGATAAAAAGAGTAAAAAGATTTTCTTAATTAGGAAGTGAATTTATTTTACATTTTATTAATCAAAGTTTAATTTTTGAAGTTGACTTCAATAGGTAATTTATAAATGTGTAGATCTAATTAATGGAAAATTTTTAGAATCATTTACAAAGTAAAACTTAATTGATTATAATAAACTCCTAAACAAATACGAAAATACTCTTAATTGATATAAATAAATAAATATGATAAGAGTAATTAACTCTCATGAGATTAATAAAAGCTCATTTCAAAACAATGATACGAACATCTTAGACACTTTTAAAAGAGTAGTGAGTTTCTTTTTTTTTTTTTTTTTTTTTCTTTTAGTGAAAGAAATAAGAGCCGACATAAGAGAGTAATGGTGTCGACACTTTTGGGCACCGAAGCGTCGATTTTCATTGAATCATTTCTAAACCAAAAAGCACTTTTGGGCAGAGACCATCATCGGCTTCATTTCTGAACCAAAAGGAAAAGGGAAAGTGGGGTTTATTGTAGGGTTTTTGGTAGTGGTTTATAACTTTGTACGCAAATTAATGATTCTTAGCATCATATTGGACGTTAATTTAGAGTTTGGGCTTTGAATAGTAATTAAAAGATGTTATAGAAAAAGCTTTATTTACCTGAACTGTGTGTAAAGCTGAAAAATCTTGAATTAGAATATTAATATGATCAAATTTATCAAAAGAAATAATATGAAAAAACCTTCAAGGAATTAGCAATTTGCTAATGTCAGCTTCTTGAATTAAAAAAGGAAGAGAGATCTCTTGAATCTAAGTA
Source organism: Vernicia montana (assembly GCA_949750685.1). Taxonomy (NCBI): domain Eukaryota; kingdom Viridiplantae; phylum Streptophyta; class Magnoliopsida; order Malpighiales; family Euphorbiaceae; genus Vernicia; species Vernicia montana. The sequence continues at coordinate 4,096 of CATKHJ011083338.1, forward strand.
GGGTTATAATTACAAGACAAAAGAGAAAATAAAGTTGGGTTTTAAGTTAATAAGTTATAAATTATAAGGTTAAAGCCAATTTCTTGACGGAGAAGAGATCATTTGACCTTAAAAGTTTGGTCAAAAGGACTAAAGTTAATTAGCTTATTACTCGCTCGTTCGTTTGAATTGCTTTTGTTATGTCTCATAAGACAATGTACTTTGCATTAAAGTTTAAACTTTTAGATTTTGTCATTCATCAATCATCTAGCACTTATTTCTTAATTTATTTTCACATTTTTTTTTTAAAATTTCAGCAGGAAGGGAAGTACTTTAATTTCAGTATGTTTTGTGAATTATATTCTTTAATCAATGAGTTGATGATAATTTTTTATTATTTTTTTATGATTTAGATTTTAAAGTGTATGCTTGTTTGAATTAGATTATTGGTAAATAAATCGGGTTAGATTAAATAAATTTGAGTCGTGTCATTTCGTATTGCAAATAAATTGAGTTTTGTATCAAATTGATTCTCGCAAAATAATTTAGCATTAAATTTACGTGAATTCCGTGAGTTGTCAAATAGGGTCATATTATTTTATTATTATTATTTTTAAAGAATAATAAATTAATTACTTTATATAAAAAATTAATTAGAAAATAATGATTTTATTAAAATAAATTTTCAATAAGAATATTATATATATAATAAGATTATGATATAAAAATAAATCAAATATAAACTAGTAAGAAAAAGATATAAATTATGTAATTTGTAAAATTTTTAACTATTAGAACACTATGTAGCTATCAACAACTTTTAAATATTTATGTGCGAGAACTGAACTAGCTACTGGGAGTCATATAACTATTAGTTAGTTAACTAATAGTTAAAGTTAAAGTTAAATATCTTTCTATTGCATAATATTAAAGTTAACTATTATATTATTTGTCAATCAAGTGTATTCTGGTTGATTTTCTTATCACCTTTTATTTTATAGCCTAGCGTATTTCTGTTGAGTGTTCCTCCTTTCTAATAAAAAAAAATATATATATATGATATTATCTTATAGGGAAAATTTTTGAATTTTGAGAATAATTTATTATCAAATAATTAAATTATGTGAAATATGTAATTTTGAGAATAATTGGCCAAAATAAATTGCTCATGTGGAAAAATATAAATATGTAATCCCTCTATTTCTTTTCATCTGTGATTTTAGAATTTTTTTTTATTTCAATTTATACAATTATTATATATGAATTTAAAAAATTAAGGAAGTATTAATTATTTTTTTTTCAATTTTAATCTTATTTCTTGTTATTTTCACTAAATGTTGAATAACTTGAAATATTTTTATAAAATGATAATTTAGTTTTATATATATATATATATATAATTAAGACCATTTACTAATTTTTTTAATCTTTGTGAAATTACGTATTACTTTAAACAATATATAACAAAAAACGGAAGGAACAAACATATAATGTGTTACAAGTTGCATTGCTTCAGGCTTGATCAGTGCATAAATAAAAAAAGAAGCACATCAATTTGCTCTTTTCATTTTTACTTTTTTTACCATATAAAAGTATTCAAAAGACAAGTAATTCAAGTGAGGAAAGCATGGACCCTTAATGTATCTTAGTTATGTTTTATTAATTGTTAGAGTGTAATTATTGCTTACAATGATTGGTTTTTTTTAAAAGGTTTTTACTTTTTGTATAGTTATGATGCATTATAATATTAATTGCAGCTCCAATTTGTTGCACTAATTACCTTTTTTTTATTTTTTTTTTCCTACTCCCTTCATTTTCTTCGTGATTTAAAGTAATTATATAAGAATTAAAGAAATTATTAAATAATTTAAATTATAGGAAAAAAAATAATTATACACTAAATGTTTAATCTTATCTCATACGCCAAATAATGAGTGATGAGATATTTTAATAAATGTGACTCTTTTATTATTTTTTTCACAGTGAAAGACACTAATTTTTTTTTTTCTCTATGTATTGTATATAAATCATATAGTAAGAGTTGGAAGCAATATGATTTGGATAAGTAAACAAGATAGGAAATTTAGCCTCCACAGGAAAATAAGAAATTCTGTATATATGATCAATGAGTTGATACGTGTAAATTAGCTATAGTTGTTCGTAGTCAAATATCTCTCTTTTTATAAAATAAAAAACAATTATTTAAAAATTGATTTAATTATATCGCATTTGATTAAGTCGTACCACACAAAATCTAATTTGGTTAATTAATAGTTGATCTAAATCATCGGTTAAAAATAGAAAGTTCGAAAACATGGAAGACAAGATTAGATTTTTGTTTTCCCCTATATTAAAATAATGTGTGATGAAGCTGATTCTAAGCGAAGTGAGGTTGTTTAGAATAGTTTACCTTTAGTTGAGTTTAAATAGAACTTATGCGACCTGTAAGAAGAAATAAGAGTCAAGTGGGCTAGGCGGGGTGCCTAGCAAAGCCACTCCGACGGTTAAGTTAGTGAATAGACTCAAAGTAAGAGACTGAGAACAATATCAGAGAATTGCTTGTATTTGTGTTAGCAAGAATGCATGTACCTTTCGTTGGTTTGATTTTGAGGTATTTATAGGAGATAAATTCTTACATGAGTTGAATATAGATTTCCTTGACCGGTTCGGATATAGATTAGCTTGCTTTATTGTTTTAATCCGCTTCCTGCTTGGATACGAACTAGATGGCTTCTTATTTGACTTTGAGCAATGAGCTTGCAAGTATTTTATATTGGGCCGGGCCCAACTTACTTTACTACCCAGTTCGGTATATTTTGTCCCTTATCAATGTGGTTTAAAAGAAAATTTAAATGAATATATATATTTTTTCTTTTTTATAATAATACTAGCCTGACATTTAAGTAGATTTTTATTTTAATTTGATCGGGTGATAATATTACAATAAATTAATAATTTCTTATTATATATTGCCAAGTTTTAAATTAAAATGTGCAAAAATTCAATTTTCATTTTATAATTAAGCCATTTGTTTTGTTATACCTTGGAAAATTGACGCAACTTTTTTGTGAGGTAGTTGATTTAATTAATTAAACATCCATTAATCCATGGATCGATTTTTTTTTGGCATCTTAATTGATGATTGTAAATCTCTGCTTTTAGATTTAGATCCTTGCGAGATTGTTTTTGTCAAACGGTTAGCGAGCAATACCATTCATTATTTGATCTGTGCAGTACGTTATATGTCTAATCAGCAAGAATGACTCTCTATATCACCATCTTACATTCGGTTATTCAATAAATTCCCTTATCTTAGCATAAAAAATAAATAAATTAATTAAACATCCATTATAAATTTAGAAGCATACAAATTGCCAATTAATTAATATATAATGAATATCCATTTTTTTATATACATATATTCTTGCTTTAAATTTCTCTACACCATTAATCCATGCATCTTTAATATTCTTGCCTTTGTTCCAATCACAGAAATTCTGTGCTTGATTTTTATATTATCAAAATACTCTATCTCTCTTTTTAGAAAGGTTATAAAAATATTGTTTAATAGCACAATCTAACGGTAAAAGTTTACAATTTTTATCAAGATTAACTAGATCTTTGATTGAAATCCTAGCTAGATTGTTGTGGAATTAAGACCATATTAAAATAACACAATTAATAATTTGAAAATAATAATAAGAACATCAAATTTTACGTGAAAAACCTCCCAAATAAATTAGGGTAAAAATCACGGGTAAGAATAGAATAATTTCACTATGAGAAATAATAGGAGTTACAACATTCTCTCTAAATTAAAAGTAGATAACAACAATAATCTCTCTTGAAAATAGGAGAAACACAATTTAAATAAAACTCTCTATTTTTTCTCTTAAAATTTTTCTCTCTAATTTGAGATACTGAATGAAGGAGGAGAGGGAGCATTTATATAGGCTCTCAAATAGTTGGCCACAGCTTGCAAAATGCAAGCTGTGCCAACTTTATTATTAATGTCAAGGTGCCCACTTATTTGACTTTACAACAATTTCTCACTTGAAAATTTGATTGAGGATCAATCAATCTTCACATTATTTTTTCTTTCTTGCCATCTCTATGTTGCTCATGTTTCTATTAGGTCACTAGAGGATTGATACCAAACAAACTTGTTAGTATTGACTGTCTTTGTCATAAAATCTGCTAGGTTGTCTTTAGTATAAATTTTTTGCATATCCACAGTTCCTTTTTTCACTTTCTCACGAATGAAGTGATACTGGACTCGAATGTGTTTCGTCTTTGAATGAAAAGCTGAATTTATTGCCAGATGCAAGGCACTCTGACAGTCACAAAATAGAGAAATTTTTTCCTGTTTATGCTCGAGTTCTTCCATTATCATTTTTAACCAGACTGCTTCTTTACTAGTTTGTGTAGCTGCTACATACTCTGCTTCTGTTGTTGACGTAGCCACAATTGACTGCAATTTTGAAACCTAGCTTACTGCTCCGCCAGCAAGAATAAACACATAACATGTGGTGGATTTGCTTTTGTCCAAATCACCTGCATAATCTGAGTCAACATATCCTCTGACAATAAATTCTGATCCTCCATAACACAATGCAACATCTGAGGTCCCCTTAATGTATCTTTTCAAATCCTTCTAGTTAGAGCATATATATTTACTCTTTAAGATCTCTATGAAGAAAAGTAATTTTCACATTTAACTGCTCTAAGTGTGGGTCAAGAGTAGTACACATTGCCAGAACTATTCGGACTGTATTAAGTCGAACCAAAAGGGAAAATATCTCATTAAAATCAATACCTTCTTTCTGAACATACCATTTTATCATCAGTCTTGCACGATACTGCTCCACTTGATCATCACTATTTCGTTTGATCTTGAAAACCCATTTATTACCAATATACTTTCTTCCTTGTGGTAACGGCACAAGCTCCCAAGTCTTGTTCTTATAAAGAGATTTAATTTCTTCCTGCATTGCTGCAATCTACTGAAATGCATCTGAACTACCCATCGCCTCATGAAGATTTGATGGTTCACCATCTTCAGTTAGAAAACAGCATGCAACATTGCTCTCCATAAGATAATCAAACTGCCATGCTAGTGTTTTTTTTTTTACGAGTCGACAGTCGAACTTCTGTAGTTTCAGTCTCAACTTGTTCTCGTTCCTCAATTTCAAGTGTTGCTTTAGAAGAATCTTTTGAATCAGACTCTTTTTCAACCTGTACCATTGTAGTTTCTGGACCTTCTTTCGAACTGCTACTATCACCTTTCTCTTACAGCTTCCCTTTTGCAAATATAACATCCCTGCTGATCACAACCTTATGGGTAATGGGATCCCATAGGCGATACCCTTTCATTCCATCAGCATAACCCATAAATATGCATTTCTGGATTTCGGATCTAACTTTGTAGTTTCTTGGACGTTGTACATCACATACATAGGACTTTCGAATACATGGAGGTTCGAATAATCAACAGGCTTACCCGTCCACATCTCCATCGGTGTTTTCAACTCAATTGCAGTTGATGGTGATCGATTGATCACATAATAAGTGGTGTTGACTGCTTCTGCCTAGAATATTTTTCCCAGACCTGCAACTCCCAACATGGCTCTCGTTCTTTCCAACAGGGTTATGTTCATCCACTTTGCCACTCTATTTTGTTGAGGAGTGTATGCCGTAGTGAACTGTCTCTTAATGTCTTCTTGATTACAAAATTCATCAAACTCATTGATGATATATTCTCCTGCATTATCTGTCCTCAAACACTTGATCTTTTGCCCAAATTCAAGTTTTACCCTCGATTTGAACTCTTTGAAAATTGAAAACACATCTACCTTACCCTTGATAGGATACACCCAACATCTCCTGGAATAATCATCTATGAAGGATACAAAGTATTTCGCTCCTCCCAGGGATGGAACTGATGCTTACATCAGAGTGAACCAATTCTAGAACTTTCTTACTTCTAGAATTTGATGTGTTAAATTTTATCCTGTGTTGCTTGCTTGTAACACAATGCTCACAAAAGGGTAAGGAAACCTTTGTGAGTTTCGGAAGTAGATTTTTCTCTGCAAGAATTTTCATTCCTTACTTAGATATATACCAAGTTTGTAATGCCACATCATTGCAGATCTATCATTCAAACTACTCGAAGCAACGGATGCTTTTCCTTTCTGCATAGTCTCTCCCATCAGTATATACAAGTTTGCAGCCTTTTTCTGTCCTTTCATAAGTACAAGCACATCTCAAATTATTTTCTTAATCCCATTATAGGTTTCGATCTTACACCCAAGATCATCCAGTTGTCTTTCACACAACAGATTCTTCTGTGAGCCCTCTACATGTCGCACATTTTGAATAGTGCGAAATGTCCCATCATACATCTTCAACTTGATGGTTCCAATACCGACGATCTTCAAAGCATGATTATCCACCATGTACACAGATCCTCTTGAGATAGATTCATAATGATGGAACCATTCTCTCCGAGAGGTCATATGCCAGGTAGCCCTAAGTCAAAACACCAGACATCAGCTAAATTTTGTCTGTCTGTATCAGTCGTCGCCGCTTTATAACATAGAGCATTGCCATCATCTGAAGTGCTTGCTACATTTCCTTGAGAGCTGAAATTTTTATTTAAATTCCAGCAATCTTTTTTCATATGACCTTTCTTGTCACAATGGTAGCATTTTATATTATTCTTACTCTTTGATTTTGATCTTCTCTGATTGTGGCTCCCACTGGGGCCACGTTATGTTGATCTTCCTCTCACCATCAATACCTCTACTTGCTGCGAACTGGCCAATTTGTCCTCCTTGTTCTTGCGCTGACTTTCCTCTTCTAGACTCGATAATGCCCCATCTGCTAATGCTAGATGAAGGTTTGCTATAACATTTTCATCCATCTCATTCCATTTACTATCTGTGAGTCCCGTCGGCCTTTTACTGATAGCCGCAAGACAATTATCTTTTCTCAATATTGCCTTCATCTTCAATTTTCATAATGAGAAATTACTCCCGTTAAACTTCTCAATCTCAAATTTTGCCGCAATTGCTTCTATCATAAACTTTTTTGAGCAAATCTACCTTCCACTATTTCACATGAATAGTACTGTATACTGAAATAGTGACTGTAGTCCGTGAACAATACACCAGGTAAGTTCCCAGAAAAGAGAGGTGGGTCACAATAGACACACTTAAATACCAAGTCTTTCCTTAGACATAACTTTTCTTAAACATGCACTTTCACATTACCACACTTATTTTCAACTAGGCTCTGATATATATGAACAGTATACGTATTCGTGAATAGTAATTGTACATATGAATAGTACCCTGTGAACAGTATTGTGAACAATACCGTGCTACAGTTCCTTGCTACTGTTACTATTGTTTCCTTTACTGTAACAGTAACATGCAAAAAAAATTTTGCGTGGTCATTATTCACTTAATTTTTTTATTTTACACCTGTTTTCTAAACGGATTGCATCAAAGAATTCCTTAGATTTTTCTCTTTTTCGCAGTGTATCTCTTTTCTCAAAATATGATACTGCCCCGGACAGTAGTCTCACTTCAATCTCAATAAAATCTTTTCTGATGTAGAAGATCAGTCTATACTGCAACCACAGAGTATACTAAGAATATTAATGGGATTACCAAGTAGCTCTGATACCACTTATTGAGGAATTAAGATCGGATTAAAGTAAGAACGCAGCTAATAATTTGAGAATAATAACAAAAACACCATATTTTGTGTGAAAAACCTCATAAACAAATTAGGGTAAAAACCACGGGTAATGATAAAAGAATTATACTATAAAAAATAATAGGAGTTATAACCTTCTCTCTAAATCACAAGGAGATAACAACAACAATCTCTATTGAAAATAGGAGAAACACAATTTAAATAAAACTCTCTATTTTTTTCTCTTAAAATTTTTCTCTCTGATTTAAGATATTGAATGAAGGAGGAGAGAGAGCCTTTATATAGCCTCCCAAATAGTTGGCCACAACTTACAAAATGCAAGTTGTGCCAATTTTATTATTAATGTCAATGGTGGACACTAAATTCGGTGCCTTCTTATTTGACTTTGAGACATAAATGACACAGAGTTTTAAGCTATTTAGCTTTTAACATCCTCTTTGAATCTCAATATCAAATTTCCTATAGGTTCTTTTGATAATATAATACAATTTATCACCATTGAAATATTTTGTTGTTAAAGTTTAATCAAATCTATGATTAATAGAGAGGCTACACCATTGATAACATGTTCCAATTCATCAAATATTATCTAATAAGTGATAACCAAACTAATTCAAAATTGGGCATATTAATTTAGATTTATATAAATTTTTAGTGAGTTATTGTAATTTAATTAAATTTATATATGATGTCTTACACTACGAATTATATCATCAATTAATCATGAATTAATTAATAAAATAAAAAAGTAATGAAAAAAAATTGAAATTCACACGTAATCTTATAATTCTGTAAATGATTTCAATATCAATGATATAAAGCTAATATATCATTGCTAATAAGAATCACTTTTCTATAGAGACATATTATAACTTACTAGTAATATTAAATAATCTTATACATTATTCTACAAATATGCATATATATATGACCAAACATTGATGCTTCTCACTAAGTAATTAACATATAATAGAAGCCAGCAGCATGCTTATTTATGGATGACCAATCAAATTGAAGATTAAGAATAATTATGCTTATATATATAGAGTATATATTACCTATAAAGTACATGTTCTTATAATTAGCTAGATTTATATATAAATGGTATCCATTCCATCCTTTTGCGAGTTATATGGAAGTGGACGACAGCAATGGATAAATAATTTTTTTTTAGGAAAACAAGTGGATAAGAATAATTTAAACCAATATTTAAACAAAGGGATTAGCCATCCATCATAAGGTGTTTTTTTTTTTTCTTTTTTTTTTTCTAGAGGTCGACCTGTAGTGTACTAATTAATATTTTTCTTAATTTTTTTTTTTTGTAATCCTTTATATATATATATATATATATATATATATATATATATATATATATATATATATATATATATATATATATATATATATGACTGCCTTATCCAAGATTATAAAAATATGTATAGATTAGATAGTGGTGGTTAGAAGAAAATTTGCAACACTTTAAAGACTAAAATCGATATTTTATTAGAATCTAATGAAAAATGCAAATGAAAGAATTTCAGAGTTGAAAAAAAAAAATTAAAATGAAAGAACTACTAAATTCTAGGGCTGTAATCGAGTCGAGTTTTAACATGTTCAGACTTGACTTAATATTTTTTTTTCTGAGCTCGAGCCTTGGATCGAACTTGAAAATCATATTCAAATTTAACTCGTTTAAACTCGAGCTCGAGCTCGACTCGTTAATAAATTATAATTCAGCTAAACTCAAGTTCGATTCGTTTTGAAATTTGTTTATAATTTATTAAAATACTCAATTTTCTAAATATTTATTTTTAATAAAATAATTATAACAAAAATATTTAAAACTAATATAAAAGCAAAAACATCCAATTAGTGAAAAAAAAATTCAATCATAAAATTAAGCATTACATGTATTACAAAAATATTAATTAATAAAAAAAATATTTTTAAAGATTAGAATATTAGATTATATAATAAGAAAATATTAGATTATGTTGATTAAGAGTATATATATTTTAGTCAAATTGAATTAACAAAAAGTTTATAGGAGTATTAAAGTATATTTTTTGGAATGTCAAAATTATTAAGTTAATAATAATAATAATAATAATAATAATAATAATCAAGTTGTTCACGAGTCTAATCAAGCCGAACTTTATTTTGTTCAAATTTGGTTCATTTATTAATCGAGTTTTAAAATAAGGCTCAAGTTTGGCTCGTTTATAAAACGAGCTGAAATCGAACGAGTTTTTATCGAGCCGAACACCAAACAGCTATCGAACGGCTTAACTCATTTGCAGCCCTACTAAATTTAGAGACGAGTGGAAGGGGCTCAGGCAAATGCAAAAAATTTACTTTTAATAATAGGTGTAATTATAAGGAGTCCCTCAATTTTAATAAGATGGCCTCACACACGTTGAATTTTATATTTTTTCTTTTATTAAGAAGAAGAACTTTCAATTAAATATTTTTGTTACTTTTTAATTTTCAATTTAAAAAAAGAAGTCACTCTTTCAGCTCTCAAATAAAATCACTTTTTATATTTGCCATTGTTTCGGCCTTTTGGGCTATATGGCATGCGATGAGTCAAATGACGTTTGAGAACACTTTTGTTTCTCTTTTCAGCTCGCTTAGATTTATTTATAGGGCAATAAAAGAATGTGAAATTTTCAAAATCGGGTATGCTCATAATTCTCAATATGAACTTCTAATTTTGAAGAGATTATGCATTAAGGTTATTCCAAGAAAGGCTCCTTCTATCATACGGGTAACTTGGCAACCTCCTCCACCAGGTTGGTTAAAGGTTAATACTAATGGGTCAGCCTTGGAATCTCCTTGATTGTTACGGGCGGGTGGTGTGTTTCGAAATTGTCGAGGTTTCGTTAAAGGGTGTTTTGGCCTTCCCTTGGGAAATGGCTTTGCTTTTGAAACAGAGTTGAAAATGACAATTTATATTATTGATAAGGCTTGGGAATATGGTTGGAGACATCTTTGGTTGGAAAGTGATTTCACCTATGTTGTGCTTCTTTTAAAATCTAAAAGTGTAAGGGTACCTTGGAGTATCTTATCTGATTAGTCTCGTTGCTTAGATCGGATTTCTCGCATGCATTTTATAGCTTCCCACATCTATCAAGAGGGCAATGAGATTGCTGACAGGTTTGCTCGTGAAGCAATTAATCTTGACTCCAGCATGTGGTGGTTTCAACCACCTTCTTTTTGCTCATCTCTTTTAGCGCACATGACTCTAATGGTTATGAGAACTATAGATTTTCCTGATTGTTTTTTATTTTCTTTAATTTGGTTGAACAGTATTTCTTATTCTTGTATTTTCTTTGATTTTTAATATTATTTTGGCTTGATTGTCGAGTGCTTTAAGAGTGCCAGCCTACCTGGGATGTTCTTGTGCTCGTTTAAGAATATCACCTAATAATAATTATGTCATTAATATTTGGAATATAATTTTAAATTTTGCCCTCCAAGAATATGACTCTAGATTCATTCTAGATTAAATTAACTTTTTTATAATATGAATTATGAAATTGAGTTATGAATTTTGTTATATTAAGGAAAATGGTACAAAAAAAATCCCTAAATTATCACAAAAAAAACTCTAATAAGTCCTTTGTCTTTTTTGCTATTCACTTAAACCCATAAAATTTTAAATTTGGTTTAATTAGACCCATAAGCTAACTCTATTTGTTTTCCATTAGTCTTACACTTTTTTTTTCTTCCAAACACTCCCGAGACACGATGATCTCCATTTCACTTATTTGGGTTCTTCTCATTTCTCAACTATATTCATCTTGCAGTAATAAAAAAAAAATAAAAAACCCAAATTTTTCTCTGCATTTTCCCATCAATCAAACACATTAGAAACTCATAAAATCAACATTAACCCACTACCATAAAAGATTTTTAAATTTTATTCCAACTTCAAATAACCAATTCCAGCAAAAAAAAAAAAAAAAAAAAAAAAAAAAAGAGAATTAATTACAATTAACAACAACAATGATTTATCTCAATTCCAGTGATTACGCCTCACCTACAGTGAGAAACCTGCACAGAAATTTACCTCTATTTCAATATTTACTTTGATGGTTTGAAAAACTAAGAAAAAAAAGATAGCTCCTAGCAGTGAAGCAACGTAAGAAAAACTTGGAAAAGAGAGAGAATAGTGATTGGGTTAGGTTTAAAGGGAGAGAATCGAGATTGGTTTTTGGTAGAAATCAATTTATTTTGCTTTGGTTTGAGCTTAAGGAAAAATTACCCTTTGTTTTGTTTGAGCCAATTCAAGAGAAATTCTAAATTTTTTTTGTTGTATCCGGTCTGATTGATTGTGAATATAGAAACCCATTTGGCTTGAGTTAAAAGATTACATCTTTTATTAACTTTGGCCTCATTTAAGGGCAAACAGGAGACCCATCATTGTCTTTAGGCAGTTGAGAAATGAATTACCCATTTGGTTGATTGAAGCTTCTTTTTATCTTTTAATTTGTATAGTATTTGTTTCTTTTTTTTTTTTTTTTCCTCTTTTTTGTTAATTTGGTTGTTATGGGATGGATGAATGGGATTGGAAATGAATGATCACGGAGAAAAACAAGTTGTTTTGAGATGTGTGTGGTAATTCCCAGGAGAATTATTATGAAGAAAAGAAGATGCAAATTGTTACTGCATTGAGGAAGAAGAAGACAATATGTGAGTCCTGTAAGACTAACGGCAAAATAAACGGTTTTGACTTATGGATCTAAATGAATCAAATTTAAAAATGGCCAAAAGTATAAATATGACTCTCTCTTTAAGTTGGTGCTCAAGTGAGCCCTTAATATTTTTTTTATCCTATTAGACTCTTAATATTTTCAAAATAATACATATAAAACCCTCTCCTTTAAACTGATGCTCAAGTCCAAAACCGAAAAGAGATAAAAAAAATATTTTATCTTTATTAAAATATAAAATATAATTTTTTTTATAAATTATATTTTAATGTATAAGGATTAAGAAATCATTTTATATTAAATTAAATTTGTAATATTTTAATTAATTAATTAATTTTATTAA
>CATKHJ011083370.1:0-19960 GCA_949750685.1 Vernicia montana
AGGGTGTATTCAATTAAAATTTTTATAGATTTTTTTTTAAGTGAATGACTTTTGCAAAGTTCATAAATTTTTAATAACTTATGCGAAATTTATAAATTTATGAATGACTTTAAAGATTTTATTTTAAAAAATTTTTATAGACATTAAATAGAATTTTATAAATATTAATAAATATTTATTGATTTTTAATATCTATTTTATTTAGTAAGATTGTTAAATAATTAATTAATAAGATTATTTTTTAGCTTTAAAGAAAAATGAAATATTCATAAAAACATAAGAATACTCAACTGCAATTAATTTCCATAAAACATAAGAATACTCAACTGCAATTAATTTCCATATGCATAAGAACTCTCTTTAGCCAGCTCAATCTACTTTCTCCCATCATAATGATAATTCCAAATATTCACCCATCGAATATGAATTAAAACAATAGATATTAGAAAATTTGTAAAAGTTAATTTAATTTTAAAAGAAGAAAAAAAGGTGGATATTTTAAATTTTTTAAAAATTATATTTATATAAATTATTTGTAAAAATTAATTTAATTAATAATTAATTGTATTTAGACACTCATTTGTTAATATATTTCTATCAACTAAAAATTTATACGTTGTGTGTTAGTTTTTTTTTGAAAATTGTGAAATATTTTATTTTTTTATGTGATTTAAAAAAAAATAGACTGAAATCTTAAAAGGAATTAAAAGAGAATTGTAAAAATTTTTAATTCATTCCATACATTAAAAAAAAATTAATAAAAAATATATAAAAATCTATTATTTATAAAAGTTATTGACTTTTTCAATATCAATTAACTTTTATTAACTTTATAAAAATTATAATTGAATATATTTATTTTTATGAATATTTTTAAAATTTTTAAATGTTTTTATTAAATACTTTTTAATTTTTATAAAATTTTTAAAAATTATTATTAAATATCCGTAACTTTTTAAAATTTATAAAAATTTTTAATTCTCACCATTACCTATCACGAATAATTTTTGCTAAAAGGTAGTTGAACGGTGAAAATCAGATGGTACAAAAAATTGGATAGATCTGCCAAATGTAGGACCACTGATTTGAGAGGTTTTAATTACTCTCACCCACGATCAGATTCTGAAAGTTATTTTTTTTTTTTTTTTTGTGCTTTCTTTTTTACCATAATAATAATCAATTAATCATAGAATTTTAAAACACTGAAAAAAAAAAAAGCGCTACAAAACAAAAATGGTTTATGTCATAAATTCATTAGCATATGTGATAATGGTATTGTGGTGTGGTGTCTTCATGTCAAACGTGAAGCACACAATCAAGGAAGAGAGAGAAGAGAGAAAGCTTTGAGCTTTCCTTTTTAAAGCTTCTCTCTTTTTCTTTAATTAATTTTCTTTAAATTTTTTTTTTTTTTTTTGGGTTTTTAACTTTCTTGGTGGGCTATGGACTTTGCTGCCTTTCTTGACCTCTATTTTTCTTGATTATAATTGTAAACACATTCATATAAATCATTCTTTTTTGTGTTTTAATGTCTCTCTGTCTCTCTAAATCCAGAGTTAGATTAGATACCGTTGTAGTGAAAATAGAGTCAACCAGGAGAAGCTAAAAAAAGACTCTAATTTTGGGTCATTTGCATTTCTCTATCTGTCTTCCTTTTGTGCTATAGAGAGAGAAAGAAAGAGGGAAAGTAGAAATGAGTATTGTTCCAGATGAAGCAATCAATCAGTTCAAACAACTGATGGATCAAGGTTGATTTGATCTCTTCTTAATTTTTTTTTTTTTTTTTATGTTCATGTCTAATATTTTAGAAACATTGCTTAAATCAACTTTTTTTTTTTTTTCCTAATTTTCTAATTTTTGGTTTATTTCTTGAAATGTGTTGCCAGTTGATGAGCCATTGAAGAGGACATATCAGGTATGCATTTTACTGTATATGTTTGTTTCTAATTTATTTCATCATTATTATTATTGTTATTTTTCTCAAATTGATTCAGAAGTTTTTCAAATGTATTTCAATTGTTAGTGGGTAATTAGGTCATTTTGTTGTTATCAGTTGCATGCTGTGATGCTGATCCATTCATTTTTAGTGCCTTTGTCTTTATTACATTATTGAATTTTTTTTGTTTGTTGAAAATGGTATTGAAATCTTGAATGCTATCAAGGGTTGATTTTAAAAAAATAAAAAATAAAAAGAGAAAAAATTTGAGGTGTGAAACTCTAGTAAGGATTAAAATGGGTTGCTTATTGTGTTTCCGGGTATATATAATTTGGAATTTTTGTGATGTTTTCATGATCAGTTTATTTGGTATCATCTTGGATTTGATGGGAAGAAGCTTTGATCTGAGTCTTCTGTTCAAGTTCAACAGAGAACTTGGGACTAGTGTAGTTAATGAAGCTGTCTTCAAGGCTGTTTAGTGTAGACTTTGTCTCTGGGTTTGTTTTATTTGACTAAGTTTACATTTGTGCAAGAATATCTTTTCTTTTTAGGCCTGAAGTTTTCTATTTAACCTACTAATTTGGCCTTTTTTAACTACTAGACGGATTTATATGCATTTCTGCCTTGAACTTTGGGTAATGAGTGGTAGAGGCGGCTATTCATAATGGTACTGAAACCATGTTACTAGTCTCAATGAGACTGGGTAATTAATTAAGAAGAATGCTTCTGCAGTAGATCTGTTAGAACATTTCTCTCATTCTCTGGTCATTTACTTAAACTAGAACTTGAACCTAATCCTTCTGTTGTGATCTGTTTGCTACTTCGTTAAAAGAAGCTGCAGAAAACAGTATTATGGCACAGCAGCTTTGGCATATGTGCATTAGCAAAATAGAACTGTTTCACTCTCTCTCTCTCTGTTATACTTTTCCAGTTAATTTGCATGTCTTAAATTGGTATAATACAATGGTCAGATAGGAATGCTGAGGCTTTGTTCTTCTCCTTTCTATTCTAGAAAGAATGTCACTTGCATTTTAGCATAGTATCTAAGCACCAATCCTGCGGCTATCATATCAAAGAGGTCATACATATTAGTAGCTTGGTGCTGGATGATGGCCAATCCTAATGTGTAGTGGAAGATATCTGTGGAGCAAGGTTTTGGAGTTTTATTAACAACTGATAGATTGAATGTTGTTATTATTTTTAAAGATGCTTTTTGAGCTAGGGCTCACTGTTGTTACCTTGTTCATATCTAATTAAGTGAAAGTTTCAATGGTGTTGTGTAGGGGTTTACATGGTTCAAAATCAGTGGATTAGGGGCCAAATGCTAAATCAAATTGAAGTAGTCAATTTGAAGAATGGAGAAACCAAACCAATATAAAAGCTAATAAAATCAACTAACTTGCAGTGGGTTAGTTTGCAATTCTATCTATCAAGTTCAGTTTGAATCAAGATTTGCTTATGCACTTCTTAAGCTATAGAACAAGCTTGAAAATGCTCCTTTTTAGTTAGTGAGTTCAACTACTGGGGTATATCAAATTCAAAGAAGAAAATCTTTTGCTAAATAGATAACATGGTTAGAGAAACAACAGAAAAGTAAACAATTCTAGATTTACATAGCGAGGAAGAGTATAATAAAATAAAGCAGAACTCAAATGAAATTAAAGAATACAATGTACATAGGGAGGAAAAAAAAAACAGTAAGTTGAACGAATCCACCAAGAACACATCATGTGTGTGGGAGTGTCCATTGAGCCCTATCTACGAAAGAATACTTATATATATCTAACATATTCTTAGTTTTCTGTATAAAAGAATATATAATTGATATGTAGTTTTAGAACTTGGTTTGCTTGAGGTTGTACTTAGTGGAGATATCAATCTTCAAACTTAACTGAATTTTGGTTTGGCTATTATTTCAAACCAAGATTAGTCTGACAAGCTCATAACCTGTAAATGTTTATTCAGCAGTTTGTTTGGTTTGGACTGTTTTTTGTACAACCCTAGTATTGTGCAACTGTTGCAAACTTGTTGAAAATCCTCAGCCAATATTGCTAGATACCCTTACTTCCATAACCGATGTTCAAAGTCTTGAACAAATTGAGTTTAAATTGAGATGTATTAGGAGAGTGAAATAACCAAGAATAATTTATACTTTTGCTTCCTCAAAGTTACAAGTTGTTAGAGAACAAAACATTTTATCATCATCTTCTAAGAAAGAATTTCTGTGTTGTAGTGATCATGGAATTAGGTTGCCTTAGTGCAAAATGCTCTCTAAATTGCAGGCTGTGTCACCTTGAGAGTGTCTAATGTTCCTAGTCTTCCCCTTACATCATAAAGAGGTTGTTTCTGTGTTTTGAAGCCATGTCGTCCAAGTTACAATTGAAAAACCTTGCATTTCTATCTTTCTTACTATTGTTGAATTTGTATGAAATATTTCGGAAAATTGTAAAATTATTTATTAATAACATGTGATTTTTTGAATTTGGGGTTTGAATATACATGCTCACACATAATATAAACATTCATGAATAGAATATATAACTGAAAAAAAATTATATTGAAATAATTATGAGACAAAAGCAATAGGAGGAAAAAAAAAAAAAAAAACTGAATTGGAATGCTCAATATATTGAATTGAATTGAATACTTAAAAAAATTGTCCTAATGGATTTCTTGCTTCTAGGCTATTGGAACAAAAAGAGTTTTGAGAGAAGGGACTTGATGCTAAATAGAAAATTCTCTTCTTGCTAATTAAGTCCTGTCCTCCTTTAAGGAATACTTAATATACAGTTTTCTGAAGAGCATCCACCTATATTTGTCTTTTTTGGTCTTTGCTTTGTTTTCCTTTTTCTCTATTGGAATATCTTTTTTACCATCTTTCTTAGTAAAACATAAATTTTGGCTTTTCAAAAGCTTTTTGATTTCTTTTGACTGCTTTTGGGCTTTCCATGGAAAATTTCTGCATGTGCTATTTGATTTTTGGAATCTTTGATATTTGCCTTCAGAGATCCCAAAGCAATCATATTCATTTAGATAAAGCATAGGTTTTGTTGTTAACCTGTGAGCTTTCTTCATCGTCATCATCATCTATTTGAGAGAATCTCCTCCAATTTTCTGTGCATTCCTTTTTCTGGTTTTACTCCAATTAGACTGGCATCTGAATTGCTTTTTCTGTTACAGAATAGCAGAAATTAATACTTCATTGGAATTACAAATAACTTTGTGCAGAACCCTTTACCTTCAAAATTAAGGCCTTAGACATTCATGTTTTATTTATTTTTTAAGTGCCACCTATTTCAGTATTGCAATTTCTTTCAATTAATAGTGAGATGCCTTTGGGTCAGCCATAAAAATTCCTAAGAAAACCAACTCTTCTAGGATCCCAATTTTCCTGATGAAAATACTGGTTCTTCTCAATGTAATATCCATTTTCCAATCCTTTTCCGTCTTTTCAATCAATTCAATTCAATTTATCATGGATCACTGCTTGGGAGTTTGTATATTTCAAAATTAATATCAATAATATGCCTATGGTTAAGATTATGTCCCAGAAATTAATCCATTATTTTTTTTTAGCAGGAAATACAAATCAAAACAGTGGCCAAAGTTTAATTATGAAGAAGCTTTTACTCATAAGCTTTTAATCATATTAAAAATTTCAATTTATTTTTTTATTTTAAATTTACATACTGTATTGCCAGGTGCTTATGGTATCATAGCCATGGGGAATATGGAATAAATAGTGAGTTAGTTTCATGTTAAGTTTAATTTATCTACAATTGAAGATTCTGTGGTGGTCCCTACAGTAAGTCTTCAAGAGACAGTGACACCATAAGCACCCAGTTGTACATGTGTGTGTATGTGTGTTTTTTTTCCCTTTGGTTGTGCTGTATAGAAAAATGCTTGATTAGTTTTGCATTTTCTTCGTTTCCCTTGGCCATTATGGACTCTCATTAGGAAATTTTTTTTTTTGTTAGGTTGATTACGTGTTGGCTAAACTTTTGATTCTTTATTTGCAGAATATTCATCAAGGATATCAAACTGAAACTTTGATGCGTTTCCTAAAAGCTAGAGAATGGAATGTTGCCAAAGCCCATAAAATGGTTTGTAGTGCCCTTTTCAGTTGAAATGCTGGAATATATCAAGTTTGAATTCTTTGAATATGATAAAAATAATTCAATCACCACTTCCTGATTTGGTATCTGTTTGATGCTCTAGTTAGTTGATTCTTTGCATTGGAGAATACAAAATGAGATCGACAATATATTAGCGGTAAGTTTTTGTTATGACTATGTGCTTCTTTTAACTTTAGTTCATTATTTTATCCAAAGATGGATTCCGGTGTGATATCATGTTTTAGTTAATGGTTGGACATATATTATTTTTTCCCCTTGTTTTGTAAGCTGATGTGGTATCAAAAGTTACATTGACAATTTCCTCAAAGTAAATAAATTTTAACTGATAAATTGTTGTCTCTAAGTTTGCATTGGACATAAATCATTTTTTTGTTGGTTCTGATGTCTTCGTTTCATATCATAATCTTTGCATCATCTATTGTTATCTATTATGAACTTTTTGCATGACCAAATGGACTATTGAAACTAGAAAATGGACCACTGTATTATGACTCATGAGACTCATTCATAGGTGTGCCTTGAATTATTTGATTAAGTTTTTTGCTTTTCATTATTGATTGAAGTTTGTTGTTACATTTTCTAAAAAGGATGAGTTATGAGCCTTGATTTTCTTCATGGCATGCATACCGACAGTTCATTGATTCCAATAATTGGTATTATTTAACTACTAAACTACAAATTTGTTTTCCAGAAGGAATGAATTTTATATTAGAATTTCTCCAACAGAGCACTTCGCAGGCACTCACCCATAAACACATGCACATAATCAAGATCAGAGATGATCATTGTATCTCCTATTTTACTTGCAAGCTAGATTAGACAGAATAAAATCAGCCTTTATGATTATTTTAAGTTCTGGTGTTCTCTAATCAGTCTGGCTAAAACTTTCAATTATTACATGGTCATTGAATTCTTAAATGTCTGATGTTTATGCTATTTCTTCGTACAGAAACCTATTATTCCAACTGATTTATACAGAGCAGTGCGTGATTCACAGCTCATAGGAATGTCAGGCTACTCAAGAGAGGTGCACTTTCTATGTTAAATTTTCAAGCTTATGGGTTCTTATTCCTAGTTTAGAACAGCTTAGAATGCTTGTTTACATTCCAAGAATATGAACTCTTTGATATTTCTATGATTTTTTCTTCTCCAGGGGCTTCCAGTCTTTGCCAACGGTGTTGGGCTCAGCACATTCGATAATGCATCTGTAAGTATCTGATTATAATGTCTTGCTGATATTTCACTTTCACAGCTCTCTTGATCAGTAACTTCACCTTTAATCTGAATTATTCTTACTTGAGACTACAAGAAATTATATCTGTTTTTGCATTTCTTGGTTCATTACAGGTCCACTACTATGTGCAGTCACACATTCAAATCAATGAATACCGTGACTCTGTAATTTTGGTGAGTACTATATTTTCAGTGTACCAGAGTGTTTTAAGTGGTTGTTTGACCTGAATACATCTTTGTAGCCTTCTGCTTCAAAAAAACATGGGCGACCCATAACCACGTGCATTAAGGTTATGGATATGACTGGTCTGAAGCTATCAGCACTTAACCAAATAAAGGTATAACTGGCCATCCTAGAAGTTCTTTATTTTTTCCACAGGTCTCTTTCTTTAATTTTATCCTTGTTTTTCTCTTTAATGTTTTGTCAACTTCTGTATATCAAGAGATCAATAACATTCATATCTTAATTAACTGTGTTTTATGAAGCAGGACATGTGACTTGGTCAAATCATATTTTATCTTTAAACCTCTGACCAGTATATAATAATGATGAATCTCATGCTACAATGGATCGTCGTATTGTAAAAGGTCATGTGCTATGTCACTTTTACCGAGTCCTGTCTTTTCTTTTGATGCAGTTGGTGACGATTATATCAACTATTGATGACTTGAATTATCCAGAGAAAACAAAAACATACTACATTGTAAATGCTCCGTACATATTTGCAGCCTGTTGGAAGGTAGGGTTCTCCCTTCTTTCATTGTGATAAGTACAATGGTCAGTGCTAGATTTGTAATTACCTTGGTATTGAGCCATGTACTCCAGTTAACACTCGACTTTTGGCAGGTTGTCAAGCCCCTACTGCAAGAGAGGACAAGAAAAAAGATTCAGGTATTATCAGGCAATGGGCGAGATGAACTGTTGAAGGTAAGGCATTTTCTCCATGATTCTTGTAGTATTGGAAACTGGTCTGTCATGTTTTCCATGCAGTTTACTAGTTTGACTAGGCTGTCTGTAGGAATCTTATAAGCATATTTTCCTTTCTCAACTTTAGTTGGCTTAACTTTTCAAGGACTGATCTTGTTGGGCAAAATGTAGATAATGGATTTGGCATCTCTCCCACATTTCTGTAGAAGAGAAGGATCTGGATCATCTCGACATTCAGAGAATGCAAATGACAATTGCTTTTCCTTGGATCATCCCTTTCATCAAGAACTCTACAACTACATCAAGCAGCAATCCTTGATCAATGAACCTTCCAAACCAATTAAACAGGGGTCATTCCATGTGGATCTGCCTGAGCCAGCTGCAGAAGGAGCAGAAATTGCGAAAAGCATAGAATCTCAGATGCATGAGTTTGGAAATGGGAATGAGCTTTCCAGGTCAATTAGTGGCCTCAAAATCAATGATGATTGAGACTTTCGAGTATAATGCATTCTCTGCAACTTAAGAGGCAAATGTTCAAAGTCGATGCCCATTCACTTTGTTATAGGTATACAATATAAATGGATGTAATAGTAGAGCTAGTGATTCCCAATATTTTCCTACCTGACAGGGAAAAAGCTAATGTTGTATATGTAATTTGATGTCGGCTGGTAATTCATATAAAGCTTTCCACAGCCTGACACGGTGTAGGAATTTAGCTGAGAATTGTAAGTTTAAGTTCCATGTTTTAAATTGATATTAGCTGCAGACAGAAATCTGTATCAGCCATTATCATTTGTTTTGGGGAATGCTCCACCTTCCTCTCTCTCACTCTCAATTGTTTTTAGAGCCTTAATGGTGATTACTTTGAACTTAATGTCGCTTACCACAACCCAAGTTTTAATCAGCAAGAATACAAGCAACAGGATATTTTTTTGTTGTTTCTGCCCTTAACACCTATGATGCTAGTTTCGAGTTCAAAGGCAATTCCATACTCGTGAATGTTACCGAACATTGCAGGTTTAAAACAGATAATGTGGCTCTCATAATAGTACAACAATAAAAACTAGGCTTCACTGTCCTAAAATCCAACCTCCCTCTCGCCAGATAATTTTTACTTCCCAATCAATCAGTATATGCTGAGGGTTAATTTTAATTGATCCCTAGCTGCTTGAAAGCCAAGCAAGTAATAATCATTTCCAAACATTCTAGTTGTACTAAACAATATAGCCATAAAACATAATGCAAATATTGATCAATTGAAGAACAGCATATCGTAGTTTTTCAACTTGCACAACTTAATGAGAAAAAGAAAACACAATATTTTGATTAGAAAGAACTATCAACATTGATAGTGCCTGCAGAATTCCCAAGTCTAGCTTTCTCAAAACCAAAAACTAAATTAAGAGAAGCAAAAACATTACAATCTAATTCATCCTTCTAATGAGCTCATTAATATAATCCTCACGATTTCCAGCATCACCGCCCTCCACATAATGGTTCCTTTTCTTCTTCAAACCTCCAGATGGAGCACTCAGCTTGAATGGCCAGAGAAAATTATTTGCCTCCTTGAAATGTGGCCCCACAGTCATGATTTCATGAATCAAATCTTCCGCGCAAATAATACCAAAACTTCCCAGTGCCTACAGACCGAGAAATTGATACATCAACACAAAGTCATACATTAAAGGAAGATGTAAATCAACATATGGATACTACATTACCTGTTCAATGATGGAATTATCAGTCAAAGCAATCCTCTGCTTGTTCAGCTTTCCATAACCCCTCTTGTAGATTAATTCCCTCACACTTTTAAGATTAGGATATCTAAAAAAAAAAAAACAAAGTGAAATGAACATAAATGCTCCATAAAATTAGGTGCATCAATTATTTTCTATTAAGGGAATTATTCAAGGTGTACTGGCATCTAAAGAAAGTATTTGTCATCCGAGAACCAATCTTCCATTTTTCAATGCAATCTTTTTGTACACATTGTCAATCTCACTAAGCTTGAAGTTCCAGTGGCAGTTGATAAGAACCTCTAGAGAGAGCAAAATTGAATCAACAAATGGATGGATCGCTCTCCCTTACCCATAAGTCACGTATGGCTCAACCCTATGCAGCATGTTCATGGTTGCTTTGTTCACTTTGATAAACACACCATTAAATATCTGTCAAAGAAAATTCCACAGTTTAAGGCACTTCTAGAATATGCACAGGGTTAAAATATCAGTCATCCACCCTAGCAGCATTAAACTGGTTAGAAGGTATTATTTATTGGTTTATGTTTAATATCAAATGCCCAGTATATATTACCTGTCTCAAACGCAAAAGTTGCAAAATTGATCTTGTCTTTGGATCCATTGCATTGATACTGTCAAAGAACAACCAGGATTAAAAATAAAAAATAAAAGAAATGCCATCATTTAACACAATGACAAATATGAAAAGGAATGAAATGGCAAAAGAGAGATATAGTTCCATATTTCTATGCGTTGCAAATGCAAACACTTTCTTACTAAGCTTACCCACGGATACGGATGATGAATAGGAGTTTGGCCTCTGGTTCAACATAAAAACCTCCTTTCAGCTTGGCCTCTCTTTTCAATGTTATCAACTCTCTTTCCTGCAAAAAATATCCAGCACAAAGTACATCATAAATAAAAGGCGTCTCCATTAGTAATGTATGAAATTTTGTTGCTTACCTGTTCTCTGTATTCTTTAACATATTTCTCAGCCCTATTGTAGATTATCACCCGATTTTCAGCATTTTTTTCCTTCTTTACTTTCAGTTCTTGGCTCTTCAACAAAGTCCACTCCTCAGTCCTCTTCCTTTTCTTTAACACAGATTCAGGGACAACAGCTCCTGCCTTAGTTTGTTCAGCCATTTCTGATCACAAACTATCACAACAACCCAAAAGTAGCAAAGTTAAAACCCCAGAAAACCAGAATCTTTAACTCAACACTTCAAAGACTCAGATAAAAATTTACTGGTTTTTCAAGGAAACAGAACAACAACAACAAAAAAAAAACACCAAGATCATAACACTAGTTAAGGAATCCCATTTACATATCATCCATAGATTAAAAAAAAAAAAAAAAAAAAAAAGAAGCAAATCCACAAACAAATACAGTGGGATTACAAAAAACTATTTCCCCTATTTGCTAAATTAATCATGAATAACTAATTGAAACTATAATTTTGAACTCAAAACTAGAACAATAAGAGAAACATCTAACAAGTCACAACCTACACCTCATAAACAAGATCCAATTTTGTTATATATATATCAAAACAAATAAAAGCACTGTCTCTAGAAACCAACAAAAAGGCCAAGAAGAGAAAAAGAAAATAATCTGTGCTTACAATAAATAAAAAGCAAACAAATCAAGAACCAGAATTTCACAAAATTATGGACAAAACAAAAGTAAAAAAAAAGGATTATATGAAAAACCCATTAAAGAGAAATGCAGATTCAAACAAAGATTTGATGGGTTAGAATCCTTTTTTCTGACCTCCTTGAAGCAGAGAAGAGTATAGCAGCCAACGAACAAGTAGCAAATGGAGCTTTGAAGCGAAAATAAATATGGCGTTCCACTCCTCACTCAAACGACATCGTTTAAGTATCTTGAAATGGTGATTTGGTCATTTCAGTAAAAAATTAGGTTTTTGCTTTTGTAATGAAAGCAGCTATTAAAACGCAGGATTTGTTATCGTTTAAATCACAACGGCAACGTCATATAGTCACATGAAATATTTGGCAAAGAAAAAAAAAATACACATGAAATTAGTCCACCACACAGGTAATCACATCAATGGGGGACCTAATTATACTGAGAGAATGCTACGTCCTTCTTTGGGAGTTTTTTTTTTTTTTTTTAAGAAAAAGGAAAATAATATTTTTTATTGATGGGATAAAAAAGAAAAAATAAATAATTAATAAATCCTTCTTGCTTGGAGATTTACGGCATAAAAAATTATATTAGTTATTAAGAATAAAATATTATAAAAAATTAATTTTAATAAAAAGTAAAGGTATTAATCCTAAAAATTACTTTTAGAATTAAAAATATTTAGATTGTTTAATTGAATCATTATTACAGTACTGCCAGTTCTCTAAAATTGATATTTGTTACTGTTTTTGGTATTTTTATATTAATTATATTGTAAAAGTAACCTAGATCTAATTTATATAGGCAAAAAGTATCGTCAACAGTTAATATAGGGGTCCGTACAAGAAAAAATAACATGAAATCCTGCATATAGGCTGCCGGAGCTGTCAACTATCAGTTAGGAGTCTGATATTTAGGTTAAAAACCGTCAATCAAAAGGTTGGTATACAGGCAATAACCGTCAACTCTGATCACAGAAAAAATAATTTTGAGAGAATTTGAGTGTTTATTGAATTAAGTGATACTTGTACAAAGAGTTTACAAGACTATATATAGTGATTAACCCTAGATTATTTTCTAATCCTACACTGATACAGACAAGTTCAGTGGGCTCACTATGTGCAACGAGCCCAAATATAAAGAAACTTGAACAATTAATTTATCTACAAATATACAATTGTGAACCAGACCTCCCTAATTGGGCCTACTTTTGGGCCTTTGTCAACAATACCCCTGCAACCTTTTGTCTTGAAAAGATGAAAGGCTGCACCTTTTATAGAACTGGCCAAACCATATAGCCGAACCTTGATCATTGCTCGACCTCCCGATCTTGTTTGAACAGACGTGAACTTGTAAATTACAAATTCCTTTAGAAACCAAACCGTCATGACTCCTCAACTTCTATGCCCTTTTATTTTCTAACTATTTGAAAGAAAATAATTTCAAATTTGAATTTCAAATTTCCAGTTATCTTGGCAATCGTCGCATCTCTTCGTGTTTCGCGCCTCATTAATGTTTTTACCATGATGCCTATAAATAGGTAACAAGCCTTCCTCCATTTTTACCTTTTGCTAAAACTTTTCCTTGGTAAAAATCCTCTAGTTCGACTTAAGTTCTTTCAAGCTTCCAATAGTTCCTCAAGACTCCTCCAAAGATTCAAAGATTCAAGTAAGTTTTCTCTTCTTTTCTTACTGTTTAATCTTTTGTTAAAATTTATTTCCATTATTTCATGTTTGTGTAACTCGGCCCTTCCATTGCATGATTCGGTCAGAATGACGAAATCCAAAAGCAAAGATATTTCTTCAAGCCAACCACAAAAGACTTATGAGAATGTGGCCGAGTTTGACAAGCCCGTCTCTCTGAAGGTACTTAACACATCCCTTTTTGGCTTAGTTTTGTGGCCCATTTTGGCCGAACGCAAACTCAAATTTGAAAATTTTTTATTTAGTACAAGTACTCCTCCTAGGTTTGCTTCAAAAAATTTCTTATATTCATGGGTTCACGGGAAAGCCCCTAGGTCTTGGTCGACCATCCTTGATGATTACATCGCATGGTATAATAGGCTTAAACCCTTTTTCTCGACTATATGGGAATCTCTAAGAATCCAAGAATTACTTGAATTTTCACAAGTTCGGATTAGTCTTCACAAACATCTGTTATTTCCAGCTCTCTTTTTTTGGTCGGCCAAAAGCAATGTCTTTACCTTCAAGTTCAGTCCTATGTCCATTACCTTATTTGATTTACCCATTCTCTTTAGCATTCCCTTACTGGAGAGACAATAGATGCCTCTATGGAAGCCAAAGTAGACAATTTTAACATCGACTTTGGTAAAACGGCTTGTAACTACAATAATTTCCTTGCTAATATCAAGACTACTGATCATGAACCCTCTCTTGAAGAGCATATTTCTTTCCTCCTTTATTGACTATATAAATTTATTTTCTGCACAACTTCGGTGAAAGTCACCAAAGAACACATAAAGATCGCTACAGCTCTTACTTCAAGCTGTAAACTAGCGCTCAGTCCATATATCTTAGCCCATATTTACCGAAGTATCCATACATTCCTTTATGATAGAGAACCACAATCTTTTGGAACCCTCTACGGTCCTCTGTGGGTTGTTCAAATCTGGTTGCTCGCATATTTTCCTAAACTCGGCCATAGTGTTCCTAAACCCCCACCTAGTAAAATTCCAAATGATGGCCGATGGGCTAGAGAAATTTCTTTCAAAAATTTGCAATTCAAACAAGTTTTTATATTTTTCTACTCTACTGAACGTCGAGAATTAGCCCTCTTCTGCCCTTTTCGTCCTACTGTCTTTGGTCTAGAATGGACAAAATTTAGATATGAAAATTTTTCCTTTAGGAATTCACCTATTTTAGAAGAATGGGCTGAGTCTTGGATTAGCGTCTTGTATGCTCGGGATTTACACTTTAGCACAATCCTTGACAACAAGTGTCGTGTGGAAGTATATCATCTTAATATGTGCGTTAGGCAACTCGGTCTGACCCAAGGACTTCCCTTTCTTGCCGCCTTCTCAAATAACAATGGCTATGTAATTCCGCCTCTTGTTTCCATTGAATTAATTCTAAAAATAAACAAACTATACAAAACAAGAATGGACGGATTCAAGGTTAAAGACCTGCCGATTTTGCCTAATTGTAACGATCTATTTATGAACTGGTGGTCCGACTTTATGAAGAAAAGAATGGCTGAACCCTTTGATTTAATTTGGGCAAAGCAAGATTTTACCACATCTGCTTCTAAGGCTGTTCAATCTGACACCGGTTCTTCTCATCCTATGCAGGGCTCCAGACCAGTCAAATCAAAAGGTATACATCTTCATGAAATCCTTTATTCTTTTGAAAAATTTTATGGTATCAAATATAATTATTTGCGACCCAATGAAATGTATTATCAAATAAATGCCATTCAGGCCGAGGCTAATAAAAAGGCCTTAATTAAAAGAGAAAAAATTGCTAAATTGAGGCAAGCAATATTGACCGAAGAGAGGCTCCTCCAAGTTAGGTGGGACTTGGGCAAAGAGGCTATTTGTTCGGGTTAGATTGAAGTTAGAGCTCCTCGCATCAGATGGCAGATGGCCTAATATCCCTAATGCTTCGTTTGGCATAGCTGGGGTTGCTTTGAGTCGAGTCGAGCCGAAAGAAGGAAGAAAAATCAAGTTACTTGGGCCGGCTCCTATCCTGATGACTAACCATGTAACACCAATTGATTTTAGCCCAAGCTCTTAAATGAGCAATCCTTAGTTGGACTAGGTATCAATTTTATCCCTTTTGTGACTTTTTACCAAAATATTTATTGCTAATCGAACCTTATTTGCTTTTTCAAATGCAATTTCGAAGAACACACCCGATCCTCCAGGTGAATTGAAAGAGTTTGAGACCCTCGAGCCTCCTCCAAAGAGATATAAATATAAAGTAAGTCTTCTTATTTGCCCTAGTGTTTTGCCTCCATTTACTTCTCATCGCTTTTAGCTTTGCAGGCGAATCGAAAACCTGCTTCCCCTTAGTCAAAACCTTTATCAAGGTTCACCATCAAAATGCCTTATCTCTCTCATTCCTTTGCCTCAGTTGATTGCAAAGAACCATCCCCACTATCCAAAAAAAAATGAGACTGAGCCAGCTGTGCATCATGATGAACATTTTCATCCTCTAGAACATTATCCAATTCTTCCCGAGCAGCAATTACCCTCTACCTGTCTTCCCAGACCAAGCAATGGAGACAGAAGATGTTGAACCAATGATTATCCAAACTCGGTCTGAAAAGGAAGGGGACACTGATATGATAACCTCGGGGGTAAATGTCATACTTCTATTTTATTCAGCCTCATTTAAACTATTCTTCTTATTCGGCCTTTTATTTACAGGGAGATGACTAGGGAGATGATGAGGACTTTTTTAACAATTTTATGATAGATTCAGTTACCAAGGTCATCGAATCCCCAATCCTGTAAGAAATTATTCCTGAGGAAACGTAACCCGAGCCTTTGTCACACCGAGCCAAAGAGTTTAACGAACATGTTCAATGTATTTCTTTCTTTAAAGAACTCGGCTCTAGTATTCTCTTGGATGATGAAATTCTAAAGATACTTAGAGAATCACTTGACTTCATCAACCAATTCGGCTCAGAGGGTCAACTCACTGTCATTGCAAAAGCTTAATTCGATAATTTCTATGAATCTTTGGACCAATTATCTAAAGATTACCAAGAAGACGACATAACAATAGACCAGTTCAAGAAGGCTCACGACCATTCCTCTAAGATGAGAAGTTGAATTGATGAACTAAGATCCTCGGGTGCCTGAGCTACTAGGGAAAACAAATCTTTTGATGAACAGGGCAAACAACTCTCCCTTGAAATCCAAGGCCTAGAAGAAAAACTGAAGAGACTCAGAGACCAGGCAGTCGAGCTTGAAACAAAGAAGCAAAAAAACTCATCCTTCATCCAGCAAGCCAAAATAGACTTGAAGGAAGCTACTCTTCAAATGAAATGCTGCACGGACCAAATCGACTCCCTGACTCCAAATGCTAAAGCAATTCAAGCTCGGTAAAAAGAAATTGATCATATTGTTTCCCAAATTTTCTCTTCCATGTAAATCTATTTGGCTTTTGTACTTTTTCTGAACAATTTACTTTGTAATGGTCTGTAATGGTCATAAGACCAATATTTCTAATCTTTTGTAATGATGATGGCTATAAGGCCGATCTTTTTGAATAATTTTATTTTCTACTTAATGGTATTTTGCGATCAAAGGGCTGACCTTTTACTCTATTAAGTGCTTTATATTTTAGAAATTTATGCATTAACTTGCATAAATTTTAGATTTTATTAAAAAATATCAGCCATAATGCAAGCCGATCTGTATACATATAGGCCGAATTTAAATTAGAAGTTTGGCCTAGTTCAATTTACATCATCTTTGCCCAAAAAGAGATTTGTTTATTCCTTCCCAAAGGGACAACACATAAGGTTTTAAAAACTTGCCGTTGATTGATGTTGCTAAAAATCTGCAAGTGTACAGATTGTGAGCAAGTAATAATGTATTAGTAGAGTGTCGATTCCATAGGGAAGGTATTGTTAAGTACCAAAATTATAATTACTCTGTTATTTAGAATATCAATTTAGTTGAAATTAAAAAGAAAATATAAACATGTATTAAAAGATAAATTCAATATATGAAAAAGACCTAGGGTTTAGATTTCATCAATTGATTACATATGACTTTTCTATATTCTCTAAATTGGTTTAATTTTCATTGAAATTAATGATTAGATTTCTCAAAATTATATGATGTTCTCTCTCAAGACACAACACAAGTATTTATGTTAACCTTATATCTACTCTCGTGATTACAAGCAATTAACACAAACTCATTAAATTTTATGGAAATCCTTTAATTAATCACAAAGGAGTGTTCTTATCTCTAAATAACACATTCTCTAGGTCTAATATCTCAATGAACTAATATTATACTTTCATTCTCGTTATTTCACATAATATCTTTAAATATGTAAATAGTGATCAATTATTCACAAGCATTAAATTCTAAGATAAGGTAACAAAAGTGGCTTAGGTTAGTAAACAAAAATGGCTTAGGTTAGTATACAAAAGTGGCTTGGGTTAGTAAACAAAAGTGACTTAGGTTAGTAAATAAAAGTGGCTTAAGTTAGTAAAAAAAATGGCTTGGGTTAGTCAACAAAAATGGTTTGGGTTATAACTTTCTTTCATTATAAAAGGAAGCTCCCTCCCCCTTTGTATAGCATCTCAAAATTCTCTTTATTCTGCAAAATAAAATAAAATACTAAAAGCATGTTATAATTTATTTATAAATTCTTAGAATTATTTATTTCTCAAAATAAATAATAATATTATTAATTTCTCAAAAACTGAATCAAAATTTGAGCTTAAACAGGTAAAATAACTTTAAAAAACTAGAGTTATCACATCCCCAAACTTAAAATTTTACTTATCATCAAGCAAAACTAAAATAAAATATAAAATCTAAACTAATCCACTTTCGTAGGAAATCACGATTGCATTTAGCATATGCAACAAGCCTTTAAACTCCTAGGTGATCCCATAGAGGACGAGTTTTAGTTTCGTGAGGGCTTCCAATGGTGATTCTCACAAACACCTGTAAAAATCTAAACTTCCAACTGTTTATCTCAGAGAACAATAAGTGATCACAGCTTTGAAATCAAACAAGTATTAAATCAAATCCATATTATTTCAAAAGCTAATTAATCTTACAACAATCATACTCAAGTGTGTGTGTGTGATAACCAAAATCAATGGTAAATATGATCTGTCTGTTTCAAACAAGTAAGATTCTCATAATCCTTACAATAACAACCATCTGACTTCTAATAAGGAATTAAGCATCATAAGCTCCCCTTTTGGTACGAATCTCCACTACGCTGAATGCACCACTTGAGATCAAAAGGTCTTTAATATCGGTTGTAATGGGGCTGAGGGGATAGTGACATGGCTAAAGAATGAAAGGAATAGGATATCATAAAGGTTCCAAATACTTCATAGAGTTAGAGACATCATAATATTTTGTAAGAAACACTTCTCAAAACCTATAGAAGCATAAGAAACGTAGTCCAATTATCATTGTGTTGGGCCTTTATTTCAATCTAAACAACTTTATAAAATCGTCAGACTCAAGAGATCTTCATTTATCAAACTTTACATTGAATATATATATATATATATATATATATATATATAAATTTTGCAAATTGACCATGGCATGAGACTCACACTAGCACCAAATCGCGCAAAACTTTCTGAAACTCACTATCACCAATAGTGCAAGGGATAAAGAAACTCCCTAGTGTGAACCCTTAATTTTACATCCTTCAGTATGCATTTTGAACCTTAGAGGCACATAGACTCGGTAAACAGACCTCCGGAAGCTAAAATTGCCAAAAATCACCAAAATCTAAAAAATCAAGAGTCTGAGCCTCGGGACTTGGGACCCATACCTCAAGCCTCTAAATCATCCTCATAACATCTGAGATTGGATAACGAGCACAAAGCAACTTGAATCGTGTAAAACAGAGTTGAAACAGGTCAAAACGGTGAAACCGAGTATCAAAAACCGCACAGCCACCATGGGGACAACACAAGGCCATTTTGGGACTGCACAGGGCCTGTGCGGAACCGCACATCCCCTGTGCCGTTCACATCTGGATTTGTGTGGTCATGCTTCTACTGTGCGATCACTCCAGCCTTTTATGCGGTTCGAATTCCATTATGTGCGGTTCTAGAAGGCTCCTATGCGATTTTAGCACTTTTGGTCAGTTTTTCCACATTGAAAAATGTGAAACTTGTTCCCAGCTCTTCTACCTATATAAACCCCCCTTCTTAACTTATTTCAACACTCACCACTTGCTAAATTAAGCTTAATTGATTATAAGCATACAATTTTTAAGGCTTGGTTGGAAAAGAACGTGCCTTTTTAGTTCAAAGTTTATTTTTTGGTTTTGGGTGGTTGTTTCGAGGTTCCTCTCCTCAAGTCAGTTCGAGGGAGTCCCAACAACACCGTCCTAGTAGCCGTTTAGAGGCTTTGGTTCTGCCAAATCGAGTCAAGGTGGAATTACGATCCGGTCGTCCGCTCCGTCCATACGTCCCCAAGCCTCGTCTTCAAAAGGTATTTATTTTCTTCCTTTTTCATTTATTTATTTGTTTTGAAGTTTGTTTTACTTATTTATTATTTTGTTGTTTTGTTTTATTTTTTGCTTAGTTTCTTCTTATTGCTTTATTATTATTTCCCTTTGCATGTTTCCTTTTTCTTTTATTCCCTTTCTTTTA
>CATKHJ011083385.1:0-33752 GCA_949750685.1 Vernicia montana
CCGTTATTGCCGTTACGTAACGGCAATAACGGCCGTTACCATTAAATAACGGCCATAACGGCCGTTAAAGTTACAAAAAAATTTTGCCCATTATATAACGGGAATAACGGTAACGGGAGGCTTAATTCCCGTTACATATCGTAACGGCCGATATTTAAATCCATGGTTGGGATAGAGTCTAGATTGTGCTGAACTGCTGAAGTACACATGATTAATTAAATTTCAAATTTCTTTCTGGTGTTCTTATGATCAAATTTTTGCTTCCATGTTCTGAATGATTGAAGATAATATTCAATTCATCATCTGTCTTTCAGGAGACTGTATAACTGTTTTATGTTCTGTAAGGACTATAATGCTGATAATTTTAAACTTTCAAGGTTTTTTTATATCCAACTTCATGGCCCTTTATCATCCATTCCTATTTCAGATATATATCATATTCCAACCATACGGATTTGTTTAATTTGAAAATTTCCGTTTTGTTCAACATAGAATATCAGAAAATGGAAATAATTTTGGTAAAAGTGTTTGAGTCTCTAGATTTATGAGATTGCATATTTTGCTCCTCAGTCAAGAACAGAAGATTAGTGCCTTACTGTCTATTTATATTTTATCCTTGTTAAAGATTTACATGGAGTAGCCCTCAACAAGTTGGTTATTGAGTCATTTGGAAAGCAGCCAATTTTAATGTACTTTTCAAATGAGTTGTTCTGTATATATGATTTTGTTTCTCTATTGTTTGCAAATGAATGAGCAACACTGAACATTAATTAGTTTGTCTGGAAGATCTAGGCGATAATAGAAATATGTTGATCACTGCCATAACATACCCCCTGGCAAAATGCAATCTCAACCTTCAAATTTAATTTAATCAATAAAAGTCTCATCAGATTTAATTTATGATTTACAGTGGATTAGGTCAAAATGGTCTTGTTGCTATTTTCCATCTTCTTGAAGCTAATTAATTTTCAAAAAATTTTGTGGGTACTAATTCACATTACTTTCTTGGAATTATTCAAGCACATTTCAACTTTGGCGCAACACTGGGAATTAATTCAATGAAGAATATATTTATTCATAGGAGCTTCATGCCTATGTGAGGAGAGTAACTTGCAGTTTTAAAATTGGAAATCAATTTCTGTAACAAGATCAAACTTTCTATTGATGGTTGTTACTGACCAACTTCAGTGTTTTTCATCATTTGTTGTCTACCCTGTCATTGAGGATATTCCTGTTGACAGCTTTTGCCTATAATTGATGATGACCGCCAATGCAGCGATGAGGATCAGATATTCAGAATCTTTTACTATTTCCACCAGCTTTTCATTCTACCCATATGCTGCTCACTGTTATCAGTCAGTGCTTTTATTACCTACAACAATATATGTATTTTCCCATGCATCTACCAAATATTTGAATATTATGAAAGAAAATTCATATCAATTGAAATCTTGTTGGAATAAGAGACATTTGTGCGAAGAACTGGTGCCTGCATTAAATTTTATTGATTCCAGTACATTTTTAGCACTATTGTTTTTATTATTTCTTTCTAGTTTAGTATGAAGCATTGATTGACTTTTTAACTTCTTCCTTTTTGGTGTAAAAGTAAAGTTTAAAGAGAAATAATGAAGGCCCTCTTTTTTTGCTCCACTATCATGCACAAACTCGTATGGTCAATCACCATGGTGACTCATAATTATAAGTTTTCTTCCATATCATTTATTTCAGTAGCTTCAACTAATGGTCTAGATTTTGTTCATCTGATAATGGGTTAACTGATTATGGAAGTAGAGTTTATTGGAGATGGATTTATAGAATTTTGAGGAGTTAAAATTTTATATTTACAATTATGATTTTAGAAAGAAGCTGGTTCAGTATAAGGACTCTGGGTTAATGATATCTCTTTATTGGCTATAGAGCAAACTGAGGTCAGAATGTGGGCTGCTCTTAATTTTTATTCCATTTTCCAGCGATGGGTTCACAATAGTTTTATATCTTTTGCACGACGACAAAATTGTGGATTCAATTTACTAGTAATCAGCAACTAGTAGGAGAATTTACAATTCATGGAAATTGAGATACAGTATAAAAGCTTTCCCTCTCAAGGTGCAACTGTTACTTCATTGTCTTAGATGCGCATGCGTATTGCATTTGCACTTTTTACATACATGTAAATAATCAGTAAATGCTTTCAGCTGAAGTGCTGGAATTAAGTTTTGGTGCATGTAAATTTTTTTTTTTTATGTATTTTGCGCGAGTCATCATATCTTAGAGCACGAGAGTGTTTCTCTAATATGATTTTTCAATGAGATTTTAGCATGTTGTGGTCATAGTGTTTTGGCACTTATGATTTCTTGCAGACGTAATATACTTGAGAAGAAGTTGGCTGATGCTGAGGTCTCCGAGGAGGAGCAAAATAACTTATTGAAGTATTTAGAGAAGAAAGAAACAGAATACATGCGCCTTCAGAGACATAAAATGGGTGCTGATGATTTTGAGCCCTTGACAATGATAGGCAAGGGTGCTTTCGGGGAGGTAATTATGTATTTGCCTTCTCAAATCTTAAAAAAGAACATGTGCACTCACAAACAAAACATATTACAACTGTTTGAAAATAGTGGTTGCAAGGAAAATTTTTCTTTATAATTTTTTTCTTGCATTCATGTGATACATCTCTCTCTGAGCTGTTCTTTTGGTGCAGTGTAAGTAATGAAAGTGTGTTAATGCTAGAATTAATTATATAAGGCTTTTGGAATTATGCATTGGAATCACACAAAACACATTGTATGGAATGCTTCTTTGAGAGAAAGAGTATCTGTTTATTTGGCTACACTTGCGTGCGAGCACACACACAAGGGGTCTTGTTTTGCTGCTAGTAACTTCATTTCGTGCATGAGGTGGAACAATACCCCTTTCTAATCTGGTGTGGTTTGAAAATTTGGATTGCATTGGTATGCTAGTTAATGCTGATTGATGATGCTCTATTAACAACTTCATGAATTAATTTTTATTTTTTATGACTTCTCCCTCTCTGTGATTGCAGGTTAGAGTCTGCAGGGAAAAGTCAACAGGTCATGTATATGCTATGAAGAAGCTTAAGAAATCAGAGATGCTTCGCAGAGGCCAGGTCTACAATTTATTAAGCCTCCCAGACAATCTTATTTGGGATTTTGTTAATTGTGCTTATTGCTGTTTGGATTTAAAATGTTTAGGTTGAACATGTGAAAGCGGAAAGGAATCTACTTGCAGAGGTTGATAGCAATTGCATTGTCAAACTCTATTGTTCCTTCCAAGATGAAGAGTATTTATATCTCATCATGGAATATTTACCGGGTGGAGATATGATGACTTTACTCATGCGCAAAGATACACTAACTGAAGATGAAGCAAGGTTTTATGTTGGGGAAACTGTCCTTGCTATCGAGTCGATCCATAAACATAATTATATTCATAGGTAAATCAATATTTTGTACTTGAACCATTGATGTGCTTCTATGAAATGTTCCTTCTATTTTACATTACATGGCCTGAGCATTTCTGTGCTTTCATTTTACAGAGATATCAAGCCTGATAACTTGCTACTGGATAGAAATGGTCACATGAAATTATCAGATTTTGGGTTATGTAAGCCATTAGATTGCAGTAATCTCCAAGAAAAGGATTTTTCAATAGGAAACAACCTTAGTGGAGCTCTTCAGAGTGATGGACGCCCTGCAGCACCAAAGCGGACACAACAGGAGCAGTTGCAGCATTGGCAGAGGAATCGAAGGATGCTTGTAAGTCTTCTCCTAACCTCTAGTGGAATGGGTCTATCTTTTATGATAAGAACATTATTAACAAAATATTTAATATAGTTCTTCAGCATGTTTTTCCTATATTCATTTTTTTCAAGGGAAAAATTACAAAACCTTCCTTAGCTTTGACCTAATATACACTCTAGTCATCCCTTTTCCAAAGTAAAAACTTATTGTCCTTGAAATTTATAGAAATTAATCCTTTGCTTCTTACTCCTTAGGCTAAAAAATAGGTCAAAAAATGTAGTTTTGGTAAAGAAAAAAAGGCGTTGTTTTGTTCTATAAAGGAGTAAAGTGTTGACGTTTGTAAAACTCAAAGACCAAATGGATATTAGATGAAACCTCGAGTAAATTTTATAATTATCCTTCTATCTCTCTCTCTTTTTTTTTTTTGGGTATTGTGACGTACATGGGAGTTGTTATTCATTTATAACTTAATACTTTATAGGCATTAATTGCCATAAAAAGTGCAGGAAGGCATCAGGTTCAACCTTCCTGTCTTCAACTTGAATGATCTATGGTAACAACACTGGGATATCTTTTGTTTAAAAATTGCGAAAAATGTTGTTGTTACAGGCTTATTCTACTGTTGGAACGCCTGACTATATTGCCCCAGAGGTTTTGCTAAAGAAAGGATATGGAATGGAATGTGATTGGT
Organism: Vernicia montana; assembly: GCA_949750685.1. NCBI lineage: Eukaryota > Viridiplantae > Streptophyta > Magnoliopsida > Malpighiales > Euphorbiaceae > Vernicia > Vernicia montana. The sequence continues at coordinate 4,453 of CATKHJ011083385.1, forward strand.
TGGTATACTGAATTTTTCCTTTTTAATTAATCTTATATCTTTTTTCTGAGATAAATGCAGATGAGACTTTGTTAATATCTCCAGGTGGTCTCTTGGGGCAATCATGTATGAAATGCTTGTGGGATACCCACCCTTTTACTCAGATGAGCCTATGTCAACTTGTAGGAAGGTAATAAAATAATTCTTTTCTTCTAATTTATTTAAAAAAGGTAGAAAAGAGTATTTACTTCGTTTTATAACAACTAATGCATGCCAAGCTGAGTCTTTTGATTATGCTTGCTTTCTATATATATGTTTTTTTCTGAAAAAGAAAAGGTTATTACTGATGCAAAACCATGATGCTTCTAAGAATCATTTTATGGTGATTTCTCAAGCTTTAATTACGTTATGTGTGAATGTTATTTAAGCCTTTTCAGGTCTGAATTTAGTTTAAGAGTTTTATCCTTTTTTGATGTCTAGTTTTTTATTCATTTGTTCTCTTTCTTTTATTCAATGTCATCAATAATTGAAAATTTTTGTTCTTCTCTTGTTATGCAGATAGTTAACTGGAGAACTCATTTAAAATTTCCGGAAGAAGCAAAACTATCTCCAGAAGCTAAAGACCTCATCAGCAAACTCCTATGTAATGTTGACCAAAGGCTGGGAACAAAAGGCGCAGATGAAATAAAGGTGTTGTGTGGTGTGTTCTGTTCTGAATTCTTAGGTTAAATGTTAAAATGGAATTTAGATTGACAGTTTAATTGGTTTACTTCGTTATTTTCAGGCTCACCCATGGTTTAAAGGTATAGAATGGGACAAACTGTATCAAATGAAAGCTGCATTTATTCCTGAGGTCAATGATGAGTTGGATACTCAAAACTTTGAGAAGTTTGAAGAGGTAGATGGATATTTCTTGTATAAACATGGTGATTACATGTGCACGAGCATTTTGTTGCTTGCTTTTCTATCCATATTTCACACAATTTGTTTTGTAGGCTGACAACCAAATTCAGACTTCAGCAAAAGCTGGTCCATGGAGAAAGGTTGGTACATAAAAATTTTATAGTATGCATTCTAACCCTATGAAGTTGCTGTTGTAATGGCTTCATTAGTGTTCTAGTAGAATTTGCATTTTTTTTTCTTAAAACTTAAGTGCCTGCTTGGCCTGGCAGTTACAATCAGAATTTGAACCATTGCTTCAACAGTTTTTGATCTTCTCTTTCCTTTTCTTTTGTATTAGGTCATATATAGTCTCCATACCAGAGTGGTCAACATGCACTTCCTATCTGGATATGATTAGTAATTTAGGGATGCATAGGTTTTCTGTCTCAAAACAGCAATGCCATTTGAAATATAAGAATTTGGCAGGGTGAAGAACTTCCATTTTTCCATACAATGTCTTTCGCGCCTTTCTTTTGATCTAGCGTGTTCACATATTTTCATGTTTCTTCTCTATGGAATGTGGATGTGTAACTACATTTTGGTGTCTGACTGACTAATGCATTTGATTGCAATAGAATAACTATTCACTATGACCTGGAAGTTAACTTAGTTAATTGATGTTATATATAGTTTCTCAAGTCTTGATGTTGATTAACTGTTGCTGTTTTGTCTTCTTGCAGATGCTCTCATCTAAGGATATTAATTTCGTGGGTTATACATACAAGAACTTTGAAATTGTAAATGATAATCAGTTACCTGGGATTGGTAAATCTATTCCTTCCCTCCAAACAATATGCATATGGACATAGTCTTTTCAATCTTGTCGTCTTATGAGTAATGTCTCAATATTTTCCAGAATACCTAATACTTGTAAATTTCCTCTACAAGGGGGCAACTTTTTGGTCATTTTACTTATGGACTGATGTTGGGGAACAGGGTTGCTAATAATGCTTTTCAATGCAAGTAATTCTATTGTACAATATCAAACTATTGTTTTTGTAGCATGCTCTGGTTGGACGTGGAGAACTTAAGTTTTAGCTGGGGCAGCATCTAGTTTGGTGTAGACTGGGATGTTTGTCTTGTTTTCTTTGCTCAATTAAGTAGCTTCTTAGGTCATCTAGATTGTGTTGATGTTGTGTCATAATTTATTTTCATTAATAATAATGGTAAAATTATATAAAATGAAAAAATACACGCCTTATAATAATTGGGTCCAACCCGTGCTGGCACTTACTAAATAGGACGAGCATTGTTGTATTTGTATGTTTGAAATGTGTTTCCTTCTCATCATAATAATAAATATCTGCAAGGAGCATAAGTTTTATCCTTTTCACATTTATGCAGCTCTTTGATGATTCTCATATGTAACTGCTTACTGGTTTTTTATGGAATACTGTACACAGCTGAACTGAAGAAGAAGAACACCAAACCCAAGAGGCCCTCTATCAAGTCACTTTTTGGTCAGTTAATTTTTTTCAATCATTGGGAATGCCTTTTAAATACTTTTATCTTTTTATTGACTGATACATTATTAATTAGCATTTGATACCTGTTGGTTAGGAGTAGGAGATGGTCTAATGTAAATTTCACATCAAACCATGGTTAAAATTGAAATGCCATGAAAATACACGCACAGTCAAATGATAGTAATTATTGCTTCTTGGAACTGAACTTTGGTTAACTTACAAATTACTTTGATTATCTGGAGTTTGTTTTTCCCATTTGGCTGAGGTTGTGTAAATTGACTTCTTTAGAGGCCTCTCTTGTATATGGATGAAATAATCTAATTGTGTTATGTCATGTTCATGATGTTACTACTATTAGGCATTAGCAGACAAATCAGATAATTGTTTACATATAAGATTAATCGATTTTTGTTGTGGCCTGATGGCTTATAGTTGCTGAATTTACTGGGTGATTTCCTTTAGCTTTCTTTTAAAATTCGATTTGCAAAAGCAAAAGCCATTGTCTTGAACTTCCATGGAGATCACATCATAAAATTAATAATTTTATGTTCTCAAATAGATTCCACTCCAATGGTTAAGAATCAAGATGTGGTACTGTTTTTCTTACTAGTGAGGTTCATATGTTGCAGAAGATGAGTCAGCTGCAGCCAATCAACCTGTGCAAGGGAGCTTCCTAGGCCTCCTGCCTCTTAAAATAGAAGAAGGTTCTGAGCTGCCTAGTAGGTCCAAATGATCAGGGCTAGTGTCTGTACGTCATCAGATGGTCGCGGACTCGCAAATATTATTCGATTGAAGATCAACTAAAGAGAGGATCATATTCACTAATGAGTAGGGCTTTTTGGTTCACTGATTCCTGCCGGAATGAAAGTTTCAGGGGCGAAGGCCTCAAGGACGAGTGGTTTGAAATGCTAATTGGATGTTGGCTTAGTTTAACTTTGTTTATCTTTGTAAAATAATTTCATGGTAAATATTCTTTTGAAAATTGTTCTGTTATTTGTTTTACCCTCTCTGTCAAGAGTGAAAAATTCCTTACAAAAAAAATTGTATTATGGTTTTTCATGTAATTATTAACTTTTCGGTGTTGGTTTGATTATTATAGGTGTACTATTATTATACATGTAATTATTAAGATCTTGAGTTTGGAAACTTGTTTATTTAACTGGAGAATTCAATCACAACATTTGATTCACCTCCTTTAAAAGATAGCTTTGGATTAGTATGCCTTCCTTGCACTCCGCCGCTCTCTACATCTTCATTGTAAATTTGTTGGGGTTAGCCTTAGCCATTGGCCTACAGGTAATACCCAAGTGTGGCCCAAATATTTTTGACTGCACTCAAGGAGTTCATGTTAATACACTTTACTAACTTGTTTTTAATAAAACAATAATAATAATAATAATAATCACGTACCATAAAATTAGTATCTTAAGAATTTATTATAGTATGATTATCATAAAATTATATATTAAATAGAAAATTTAAAAATATTTAACACAACTCTATTAGAAAATCATTTAGAAGGAAAATACGATCTAAATTCAATCAAATAAAAAATGACAAGTTAAACATAAGTTTAAATTTTTTCTTTTAGGATTACTTAAATCCTGAATTTTAGAATAGGCAGAATTATAATTTTTTTTTTTCTAATTACCTTTAAAAATATTTTATAGAATAGAATTATTATTATTTTCTTTTTTATGAGGCAACTTAAATCAAATAAAAAACTTAAATAACAATGGCAAATCACGTAAAAACGTAAAACTCCTAGGGACACTCTGGGGAAAAAGAAAAAAAAAATCTCAGATCAATGGCGGTACTGTAATTAAAAGTCTGCTAAAAAATTTGGAGTTGACAGTTAGCATTCTCAAAGAAGCTTCTCTCTACGAACCAAAAAAAAAAAAAAGAAGCTTCTCTCTTGATCTCCATCTCCAAACATGCAGGTAACTCTCGGTTCAATTCTTCAATTTAATTTTATTATTTTTTGAAAATTTTCCTCATAATTTTACTTTCATGAACTAAACCCTAAAATTCGAAATTAGACATGGATTAAGCATATATGTACTCGTATTTGTGCAGGCCAGTGATAGGTTTAATATCAATTCCCAGCTTGAGCATCTTCAGGCTAAGTATGTTGGGACTGGTCACGCCGATTTAAATAGATTGTGAGTTTTTTTTTTTGTTTTTTTTTTTTCAATTCCGAAATGGTATTGGTGGTTTTATTGGAATGAAAATTTTGATACTTTTTATATTTGTAGTGAGTGGGCAGTGAACATTCAGCGTGATAGCTATGCATCATATATTGGGCATTACCCGATCTTAGCTTACTTTGCTGTTGCTGAAAATGAGTCGATTGGAAGAGAACGCTACAACTTTATGCAGGTTCTTATTTTTCTTTTCTTTTCTCTTCTTTTTTGTCGAATGTCGATTATTATTTTTACTTAAAAAGTTGCGTTTTGTGGAGATGGGGATTTTGATAGTATTGGATCAATTAGAATTTAGATGCATTTTTGTTTAGTTTTTGGGACTTAATGTCAGGAAAATCTTCATGCTTATCTGCCTTTACTATTAGGGTTCCAGCACTAAGTACTCAGCTGGAAGAGAGATTCTTCAGATAACCCAATTTCGAAAGACTAAAAGAGATAATAGTTTTTGACTATTGAACTGCACTATTGCTTTGTGAGTGTGTGACAAGAACATGTTGCATAAGTAAGATTAGAAAATTTCTGGTTAAGGTTGAAGTTTCTACAAGGATAAGAGGGTAGGAAAAAAATTCAAAAATGTACAAATATCTGATTACTAATTTATAGAACTTAAAACTTAAAATATATGGCCTTATTGAATCAAACAGTGTTAAAATATTTGACTACAAGTCGTTGATCATAGATTTTCTTTAGTTGAGTTAATTCAATCAATTTGGGGGAGGCACATGCTATTTGAACATTGCATTCTCTGATGGTATTGGCTATGTTTTCTCCTGGGGGTTTCCTTGTGGGCAATGTATAGGGCCCTTGCATACGTGTTGGTCTAGTTTGGCATGGGAGATCCACCTAAATGTAGGCATAGTGTTTTGTATTAGGCATATTAATTGAGCAATCACCCTTTATGATGATAATGTGAATTTGAAATTGTTTTTCTTGAAAGTTTGGGGAAACAAGTATAAACATGCATCTCCTTGCCATGTTGCTTGGCTAAAATATCTTCTGCAAAATTTTTTTGTCATTTGTGTTGGTGATATGAAAATTTCCATGTATTGATAATTCATTTATTTGGTTGGGCTGTATTTTTGAGGGATAAAAGTTTTTTCTCCCTCTAATTCACTCCTCTTTTGGGAATTCTTAATCCTCTTGCTCTAGAAGAGCCTTTAATTTGTATTGATTTAACATGTGTGTTTGGTAAGAATGACCATGATATGAATATGTTTTGACCAGCCAAATACAGTTACAAGTGGACCTTCATATTCGCTTGTGACCTAACCTTTTTGTGATGATATTAGGTGAAGCTTCCATTGAACAGTGAACTTTTATGCCTGCAGATTAGTTTTTCTCTGTAATGATCATTCATAGGAAAGCTCCAAGCTTTGAAAATTCAATATCTTGCGAATCTTTGTACTCTGGTGGTATCAAATGTTTCTAGCCAATTTTTATTAATATGCATTATGGAGACTGTAAAAGCAAATAATACATGTGGGAAGAGATTAATGGAAGAATTAATTATATACAATCTCCATTTTCTTTTTTCTTTTTTTTTTTTTAAATTAGGTCAAGAAGGATAACAAATCTTACTGTTTAGATTAGGGATAGGATCCATCTGCTTTTTCTCTCTCAATTCCTTTGATGGATATTGGATGATGGCTTTGTGATTTTCTCATACTTGCTTATTATTTTACTTAATGATTATGACCTAATGTTTCTTTATAATTTGTGCAGAAAATGCTTTTGCCCTGTGGTTTACCTCCTGAACGAGAAGATGATTGAGAGTTCAAGCTTTCAAGTTCCGATATATTAATTTTGTTAGTTGTATGATTAATCATATTGTGAACCCAATGAGTACTTTAGTTATATCTCGATGTGTTTGTGGACATGGTGAAATTTAATATTGTTTCCCAGGTGGTTTATGATTTTATAGTGCACTAAAAGGGTTTAACCCACAATGGATTTCAAATCATTGCACAGACATCTCATTTCTCTCTCCCTCTCTCATATGCATTTAATTATTTCCGTGTTGTTTGAAGTCCTGGTTAGTTTTCTTTAGATCTGAAGGCTAGATGCTCAATGGAATGAATCTTTAAAGAACATTTCATTCTTTTTCAGTGAAAAGCCTCTTCTAAAGGCAAGGAGCTGCCTTATGAATTATAGTTTTCATCTTAAGGATTAAGGATTCGGATCCTCTTATGTTGAGATGAATTAGATATTATGATATATTATGTTTATGCAATTTTAGCAGTTAAATTCAAAATTAATGGTGTGAATGCTTCCTTTCTAGTATTAGGTTATTAAATGATTAAATTCATGCTTCTCAGCTCTCCTCTTCCCATCCCTTGAAGAATAAAGAAAGAAATTATAAGGTCTAGGTTTCTTCTCTGCTATTTTTGGTTATCTGCACAAAACCGTTCTGCTTTAGTCTCAATTCTGTGCAAACAATTTATTGCTGACAAAAATTACTAATGAAATATTACTGTCTATAGCAAAGCAAGGGCATTTTAAGATATTGAAAAAAAAAAAAATTATAATATATTTTTTTCAGTAGTAGCTTAAATAGAAGATATCAAATAAACCTAATGTAGTGTAATACAGTTAAATTTTTTTTTTAAAACTAAATTATTTGATAATATTTAAAATTTGGTTAACTTTTAAGAGTTACAAAATATATTAATTCCATACAAATATTATTTAATATTTAAATTTTAACTTTGAATTTCTAGCAAATTAAAATATTTAATAAACTGGCTACACCAAGCAAATGAGTAATGAACTAGCTAAAAAAAAATTATAATATATTTTTTTCAGTAGTAGCCAGTTTACTACTGATAAAGATAGAGAGTAAATCGAATTGTTTCCCGCAATTTCTTCAACGGCAACTAGCAAATGACTCTGACCACTACAAATTCCCTCCTCAAAGCTTTCCTCAAAAGCCCCAACACCGTAAGCTCCAAACCCCAAGCCAAACAACTTCATGCCCAAATCCTCAAATTGAAGCCTTTCTCTCCCACTTGCCTCTCCACTCTCATTTCCATCTACTCCAATTTCAATCTCTTACATGACTCTCTCCTCATCTTCAATACCCTCCACTCTCCGCCACTTCTTGCCTATAAATCTATCATCAGATGCTACGCTGCCAATAGCCTTTTTGTTCAATCCTTGACATGTTTTATGCGAATGAGGGCTTCTGGCAAAAACCCAGATCATAATGTGTTCCCTTCTGTACTCAAGTCATGTACTTTGTTGTTGGACCTAAAATTAGGTGAGTCTGTTCATGGGTGCATTATTAGGTTGGGTATGGACTTTGATTTGTATACGGCCAATGCCCTTATGAATATGTATGCAAAATTTCAGAGTTCTGGTCAGAGTGGCTCACAGAGAAATAGCACGCATAAGTTGTTTGATGGAATGCCCGAGAGAATCTGTTATAGTGAATTTAATAATGAATTGGTTCTCAAATTTGAGAAACCGATAGTGGGCATTGATCAAAATGTTATTTTGAATCAAGCTGGAAATGTTTCGCCTCAAATTAATGGAAACAGCAAAGTCATTGATCGGTCTTACATGGAAAATCATAATACTTTTATGCCAGAGGTTGACAGAAGGAATTCAAAAATGGATAATGTGAGAAAGGTCTTTGAGATGATGCCGAGAAGAGATATTGTTTCGTGGAATACAGTGATTGCTGGGAATGCACAGAATGGGATGCATGAAGAAGCTCTAGCGATGGTTAGGGAGATGGGAAATGCTAACTTGAAGCCTGATTCATTCACTTTGTCCAGTGTGCTTCCTATCTTTGCAGAATATGTGGATGTCAATAAGGGGAAAGAGATTCACGGGTATATCATAAGACATGGCTTTGACGGTGATGTGTTTATTGTTAGTGGCTTAATTGACATGTATGCAAAGTGTGCTCGAGTAGAAGATTCATTACATTTGTTTAGCATATTACCTCAACGAGATGGCATTTCATGGAACTCTATTATTGCAGGGTGTGTGCAGAACAGTCTGTTTGATGAGGGCCTAAGCTTCTTTCGGCAGATGCTGAAGGCTAAAGTTAAGCCTCAGCAAGTTTCTTTTTCTAGTATCTTGCCTGCTTGTGCTCATTTGACAACATTAAATTTGGGAAAGCAGCTGCATGGATACATAATTAGAGGTGGATTTGATGATAATGTTTTTATAGCTAGTTCACTTGTGGACATGTATGCTAAATGTGGGAATGTTAAAGTAGCTAGATGGATCTTTGATAAAATGGAGATACATGACATGGTGTCATGGACAGCCATAATCATGGGATATGCTTTAAATGGTCATGCCCCTGATGCCCTTTCATTATTTGAGCAGATGGAGAAGGGGGGTGTAAGACCGAACTATGTAGCTTTTATGGCTGTATTAACTGCTTGCAGTCATGCTGGTTTGATAGATGAAGCTTGGAGATATTTCATCAGTATGACAGAGGATTATGGGATTGCACCAGGCTTAGAACACTATGCTGCAATGGCAGACCTTCTAGGTAGAGCAGGAAAGTTGGATGAAGCTTATAATTTAATATCTAGTATGTATAGACCTGAAGGGAGTGTTTGGTCAACATTGCTTGCTGCTTGTAGAGTCCATAAGAATGTTGACTTGGCTGAGAAGGTTGCTGAGAAGATATTTGAGGTTGATCCAGAGAATGTGGGAGCCTATATTCTCTTGTCAAACATATATGCAGCTGCTCGAAGATGGAAAGATGCGTCAAAATTGCGAGTCATTATGAGGGATAACGGCATAAAGAAAATTCCTGCTTGCAGCTGGATTGAAGTTAAAAACAAGATTCATGCTTTTGTATCAGGAGATAAATCCCATCCTCATTATGATAAAATAAATGAGGCTTTGAAAATCCTACTAGAGAAGATGGAACAAGAAGGGTATGTTCCTGACACAAGTGAGGTGCTTCATGATGTTGAAGAGGAGCAGAAGAAATACTTATTATATGGCCACAGTGAGAGACTTGCCATAGCATTTGGGCTCATTAGCACCCCTGCTGGGACAACAATTCGAGTCACAAAGAACCTTAGGGTGTGTGCAGACTGCCATACAGCGACAAAGTTCATATCAAAGATAGTTGAGAGAGAAATAATTGTTAGGGATAATAACCGTTTTCACCATTTTAAGGATGGAAAGTGTTCATGTGGAGACTATTGGTGAAAGGAGTTCCCACAGTTTTCTGGTATCATTAGCACTCCAGTCAGGACAAAAAATTGAATGAGAAGCAACATTCAGGTTTGTGCAGACTTCCTGCAACAGCAGGATTTTTTTTAAACTAGAGATTTTGGGAAAAGGGAAAATACTTGTGAGGCATAATGGTTTATTTACCAATTTAACAACAGCAAGATCAGGGGGAAAAAAGGGGTAAATTTTGTAAACCTATTTATAGTTGCTCTCTGGTGCTAAAATTTTTTCTATAATAACATGCAACTTGAAAAGCAATGCAATTCTGAGTATGTTTAGAGTGGATTACAAAATACCTTACAAATTGACCTACAAAGCAGAAAACTTACCTGAAATGTACTTTTGCAAGCCTGTGGGCTATAGTTGACTAAAATTCATTACAGTAGGATATTTCTTACAATTATGGGCTCAATACAATGAAATTGTATTTCTGTTAAAATAGATATTTGTTGTATTTCTAAAATCCTCGAGGGGTTTAAGAATTGAGCTTGTTTTGAATTGATGCCGTTCTGGTTATTCTGTGATTTCTTACAGCAAATATATATGTTGCTTATAGATCAAATTATGGTACAATTCACCTGTCCTACAATCAATCATCTAAGATCATGATAGAAAGATCCATCATTTGTTGCATTTTAAAGATAGGGAACTCCATCTCAATCTCAAAGATAGTGATGTTTGCCGCTGTCTCCCCCTTTGAAATGACATTAGCCGTATGTGATAGGAAAAGGAAAACCCCTCATTTCATAAATATCTTACTTTAATTGCAAGGAACAATACTAACCACAAGATTTAGATGCATTTTCTAACATTTTATATGTGAATGGTGAGACATGCTTTTTCTTCCTGTCTTTAGACTCATTACTATAGTGCATGCATGTTTTGAGAATTGAGATTGGTTCAGCTTATATATATATATATACTTTGGAAATGATTTTTATTGGTAGGGTTGTGTCTACTGTCTAATGCCCCTATTAATTAATAATTCAATGTAATAATATTAATAATAATAATAATAATAATAATAGAATTTGTATCAAAATCAATTGCTTATTCTGGATTTGGCTAATTCAGGGGGTATTTAAAGTTAGCATAATAAATAAGCAACATCTAAGAGCTAAAAAGTTTCAACTTATAATTAGGGACCATTTCATATAATGGAATATGTGCCATCTTCACTTCAACTATTGAAGAATCTGAATTTTCAAGAAAACTCAGAAAAATTCAACTTTGCACGAATTTAATAACCGAAACTCTGTCAATTGAATGCTGAGAAAAGGAGGAATTTTTTTGGCAAAAAGTTATAATTATTGTAAAAACTTTATAGTTTATTCATTATCTAGAGAGATTAATAGAAAAAGAAAATAAATATATAGGTCTTTTTATTTTTCTTTTCTTATTTAGTATAAATGATCTTGAATTATGAAATTCAGTTATAAGAAATATAAATTAATTTAGTTAAGATTGAATTCATAGAGTGAAATTTACTATTTCTTTTGGATGAAATATTAAAATATGAAATTTCAAATGAATTTCTTAAAATTTTATATTATTTATTTTTACCAAACATAACATTAATATTAATAATGAATTGTTGTGAAGAAAATTCAAATCTTAATATTTGTTGGTAAATAGTTTTATATCATTTGACTAACAAATAAAAAGTAGTATTATTTCCTCTTGTTTTTTTTTTTTTTATGAATCAATTTTTTCACAATATAAATATTTCTTATATTTACTTTTTCATTTCTTTTCTTAATTTTTTAATATTATTCTCAGACAAGATAAATAAGGTTTGTCTCCACGAGTACTGTGCAAACATGCCACGATAGCCCAAGTCAAATAATATAATAATATAATAATAAGTTGGGTAAGATAATGTGGGTATTGAGCTAATCTGGCCCAATATACAGCCATAAGTGAATAAAAATAAAAATAAAGAAAGCAAATTGGGTCTAATTTTGGACCACTTTAATGTAGAAATGCCAACATATATACTATCCAATCAACAACAATCTACAAGTCAATTCAGTTACCAAACTATTTTTTACTAGTCTGATTTTGCGATGTATCTGATTTATAAATAAATTTATATTTATAATTATTAAATTACTTATTTTTAATTTTAATAATTATAAATAAGTCTTATTTGATAATTAAAATTAAAATAAAAAATATAATAATTATAAATTTAAATTTATTTATAAACCAATGCAATGTAGTAAGAATATTTTTTATCTGTTTTGTAATAAAGTAGTGAAAGGTATAGATAGTGCATATAAAAAAATAAAAAATAAAAAAAATTGCACCCACTGACAAAAGTGCTTTTTAGGGTTTCAAGCTTCAATTCATTTTCAATCCCTATTTTTAAACAGAGATTTTACATATTGGGGAACCTCATCATCATTATTTTTACCTTTCTTTTTAGAGAGAGAGAAAGAGAAAAATGCATTTTTGTTACTAATTGGCTACTCAAAAAAGTTAGGCAAATAGTTAAAGGAGAAGACAAAGGCAGCTCTTCATCAGTCACCTATCATTATTACAATCCCACATTTTTCTGTTTTATGTTTTGCAATTAGACAATTAGTGATTTTTTTTTTTTTTTTTATGCACATTAATGAGTAGTTTTTTTTTTTTACCATTAAAGTGTGATATTATATGCGAGTTCATAATATTAAGTTCATTTCTTTAATTCAATTAAATAATTTAATGAGTAAATTTGAAAAAAAATTAGAATTTCAAATTTTCACTTTTGATATTTTTGAAATAAAAAAATAATAATAATATTACTTATTAACTTCTACATTATTCAAAAGAAGATAATCCTTTTGTGTGAATTATTATCCATTATAAAATGTCTATCATCAACCTGTAAAATCTTTCTTTGGAGATAAAGATAATTGATAAAATCATTCAATTTTAAATTTAAATTAGTGTTTTCATTTTATTGTCAAATGGTATCACTTTAAGCAGTGAACACCAAAATTCTTACTAATGTTTAATCCCTTTTTAATATTAAAAAAGTTTTTTCCCTGAAAAAAAAATGTTTTTCCATTACATATCAATATTTCCAATACGAAAATAAGTGATATGATCGAAATTATATAACTTTGATGTATAAGCAAACTAATGTAATTTATGAGACGGAGGAAGACCAACACAAGTTTATAATATTTTATTGGAAAAGTATAAAAAAAATATTATATGATTTAATATTTTTTTTATATTTTAGATTTGTGATTTTTTTTTTTATAAAAACAGGTTTGTAATTTGTACAATTAGCAATTAGGAATCCATAACTATAATGATATTAGTGTTTGCTGATGTGATGCTTATACCATATAAAAGCTAAGTCAATATTAATTAACGTCGTTAATGCTCTCATCCTATGTTACTTTCTAATGAAAAAAACTTCAAACACAATTTTATAAAAATTAAAAAAAAAAATCCACACACTTAAAAGTGTAAAACCGTTAAATAATATAATTAAAAATGAAAAAAAAATCCAAAAAGCTTTTAATATTTCTAAAAACATAATTAAAAAATGGAAAAAAATCCATAAATATAAATAATAAATAAATATAATACTGGAGTGGAGTTGGAGAGGAGTATAATAGTCTCTTATAGACCACACGACCAAAACACCAATGAGTCAATAACAACAATACAAACAATTTATTTATTCATTTTTCTTTAGAAAGAAAAATTATAAGTAAAAAAAAAATAAAAAATTATAAGTAAAAAAGAAAAGAAAAGAAAATAATAATAATATAAATCATTAAAAAGCAATTTGCCTTCATCAATCATCATATCCAAAAAAAATTTCATTTGCTTGTGTTGTGCTTGTTTCTCTAATTCTCTATCCCTTTCTTTCTCTGTCTTAGTATTGTTATTATTCTTTTCCCAGAATCTGAAAATTTTCCGAGAAAACTGAATCCTTGTCTTTAACCCAGATCCTTTTAAGATCCCCAAATTATTGGCGCAAATACCGTCTCCACTAGATATTCTCCTATTCTTTTTCTGTACCCTTTCACAAGATTTTTTTTTTTTTTTTTTTTTTTTAAACTCTCATTCACCTATTAATTCTCTCACAAACCCACCTCTCTTTTTTCTTTTTTTCTCTATACCCATTTTTTTTCCTCCTTGCTTTCTCAAGAAAATGCAGTTTCACTATTTGTAAACCCTTATTTTCATTCACTGATTAATGGGTATTGCCTAGATTTCTGAACAACCTCTTCCTTTGCTTCTGCTTTTAGATACTATAGCAGGATATTGCATACGGGTCTTTTTTCATATCCGGTTTAGGGGAGTTTTGGCTTATTGATGAGGTTGATTTTTCCTTGATATATGTTTAATTAAATTGATGGATCTGAAAGTTGCTGTGTTTTGCAATAAAGGAACAGTTTTGGGTCACTGTGGTTAGTGAATTTGATTGTATTACAGAAAAGGGATTATCGGTATTTGATTGGGGTTTGGTTGGTTGGTGTATTATATTTGTTTAATTGGGACTGTTAATCATGGATCATGTAATTGGTGGCAAGTTTAAGCTGGGACGGAAGATCGGTAGCGGATCCTTCGGTGAACTTTATTTGGGTATGCAATTTCAGGGTTTATTCAGTAGCATTGGTCTGTTTTGATTACTGTTACTGTTGTTTTTTGATGTTTGGGATTTGTGTTTATTTGTTTGATTTGTTTCAGGTATCAACGTACAGAGTGGAGAGGAAGTGGCTGTTAAGTTGGTATGCTTTTTTTGTTCCCCTCCTAATGGTTGTTCATTGATGCACTTGTTCTTAAATGGTGACGATTGATCATGATTGCATATGCTGGAAGGCTTATGATTAGTTTTGTTTATGATATCTGATAACTGATTAGAATTAATTTGTTTCCCCTTCTTCTTCTTTTTTTTTTTTTTTTTTTTTTTTTCAATTTTTCCTTTTGGAGTTTGAGAAATTTAAGCAAGTTATTTGACTTGCAATGATTAATTTTGTGTTTCTTTTTGAAGAAAATAGAAGACAAAATGACGTGAAGTGAAGATAACTTACATTAAATTCCTTGTTTTGGTTATTCAAATGAAAGGGAAAAAAGGAATTGGGGGCATTGAAGGGAAACATGGAAATTAACAATAATTGGAGAGAAAGCATAGGAATAGTTATGGGAAAATGTTATTTTACCAACAATTTTGTACCAGCTTATTATACACCCGATGTGTCATTATTTTTTTTGTCATATTTTTCATCCAAAAGTGTAATGCTTCCTCATATAGATAATGTGCCACGAGAGGCTATATAATGACTTGGTACAGATAGCACTATTCATATTTATGCATTTATTAACGCAGTCTTTATCTAAGAAGTTTCTGATAACTAACAAGGTTTAATGAAAACACAAAGGGAATCTAGTCTCCTCCTTTTGGAGGAAATACAAATTCACTTTTCCTTTCTCCTCGTTTTGCTTTTCGATTTTCCTTCTTTTCCTTGCTCTTTTTAGATAGCCAAACATGAATTTGGTTCTGTTCTTGTTCTTATGTAACTACTGGTTTTCTTTGTGATATCCTAACAGTTGGTTTAATGCTTCCTTTAACTAATATCTATATGAGATATGAGACATGATCTTCTAATTAGCATTTTGAATGCTGTGCTCCTAATATATTTTGCTCCATTTCTTTGGTTGTTGGTAATGCCAGGCAATTGGACTTTAGATGTTGAATGTTTCTTCTAGGTGATGTATAAAGTTAATTAGACAAATTGTTTGAAGCATTATGTTGTAGTTTAATTATGTAATGGTTGTAGTGGATGAATGGAGATGCTTGAAAGAATTCATTCGAATTTGTGGTTGAAGTGTCTGTTCTTTTGCGTTGTACTTGGACATAAGCAACACCATATTGAATGGCTTTCTGTAGGAATCTGTGAAGACAAAGCATCCTCAGCTTCATTATGAGTCAAAGCTCTATATGCTTCTTCAAGGAGGAAGTAAGTTTCTTGGCACTTCTTTTTCAGTTGTCAGTTGATTTATGTAACTATATGTGTGTATTTTGTTTGTGAGCCTATGTCATGTTATTTGTTTTTCTTATCTGTTTTCAATTTATCCTTGTGAAGCGGGTATTCCCCATCTGAAATGGTTTGGAGTTGAGGGTGAGTACAATGTCATGGTCATTGACCTTCTTGGACCAAGCTTAGAGGACTTATTTAACTATTGCAATCGGAAGTTTTCCTTGAAAACAGTTTTGATGCTTGCAGATCAATTAGTAAGTGTGCCAGTTGTTGAGAAATATCTTCTGGTGAGATAGCTGCTGTACTTATGCTTATTACATGATTTTCATGTAGATAAACAGAGTTGAGTATATGCACTCACGTGGTTTTCTTCACCGTGATATAAAGCCTGACAACTTTTTAATGGGGTTAGGGCGCAAAGCAAATCAGGTACATTCTAATTTTTAGTGCTTTTGTTTGCATCCTTTCTCTTTTTTGTTTTTGCTTTTCAACTATTTTTATATGAACTCTTCTATACGTGCCTTGTGTAATTCTAAGTTCTGATTCAAGATATTTCTTGTGGCTTTTTTTGAAACTTCTATTCTAAAAGCATAATTTATTTTCCATATTAAGAATTCTTTGTTCCTGTAAACATATCTCCTTGGATCAGTGGTGAAATGATGCATGGATATATCTGAGTAGGTAGAATGGTACTGTAGAAAAAAAAAAGGAACTATTTAAGATGTTGATGGGAGAGACTGGAGGAAAAAAAACTGATTAAGATGAGTTGATCGGATTGGGAGACATTCTTATAGGTGTCACATTTATGTTGGCAGCCATGATGTTTTCCCTTGTTATCATGACAATCAGTCAAGCTGAGACCTTCCTTAATGTTGCCATGTCCTTGATCCTAATCAATCATCTCTAATTCTGCAACATGTTATCCAGTAAGAATATAATAACTGAAGTTGGAATTGTTAATGCATATGATACTGGAACTTTGAAAGAGATGTGGCTTGATATTCTGGAAATATCTTCATCAAAACATAAATATTTTTACCTATTTGGTTAAACAGAAGGATGAGGTACTGTAAAAGATATAAACTTATAAAGAGAGAGTTGAGGAGAGAAATAAGGAGATGCATGAAAGGTTACAAGTATGCTGTAAATTTTGGTAATTAAAATTGTAAAATTTTGTTAAGTGATGGTTTTTCCAGCTTTTGATTATTGAATGTGACACTCCGTCATTTTTTGGAGGTTACATGAGACTGAGCTTAGTTATTCAGTTTAGTCAATTTTAGTTGCTTAGCATGTTATGACACATACGTTAGAACTGCATTTACTGGGATGCCGTAACAGTTTTTCCTTGTTATTTCTCTATGATTTTCCCTTAACCACAGGTCTACATAATTGATTATGGCCTTGCAAAAAAGTACAAGGATCTTCAAACACACAAGCATATACCATACAGGTAAGGAATGTTGTATTTCACATCATGTTGCATAATTTATCACTACCAATGTGGAATTAAGGTGTTGGTGCAAATTACTCTTCCATAGTGGCATATTTGTTCTGGTTCATTCTAGCATGCTACTGAGTCCTCTTATGTTCCCTGTTGGCTTTTGCTGCATGTTTATATATGTTTGCTTTTAGCTTGGTGGACCAAACAAAGATTATAAATTGATGTACTTTTTTAATCGATATTACCCCTAGGGCATTCCTTTTGGGATTGGTTTGTCCAATGTCCCAAGGATTTGTCTGGATTCATTTTTTCTCAGCAGGAGAAAGGAAACTAACTGCTATTTTTATAAAAAGTAGTTTAGCATAAGGAAATTAGCAACATGTTACTAGTGTGTTGACTTTATCTTTTAGAAGAAAATGGTGGCAATGGAAATAGTTATGATTTTTGACTTTTTACAAGTACTCAACTGTATAAACATTTGATGCATTTTGTGACGGATCTTTGACCAATTAATAATTTCCTGCTTTTTATACTCATTTCATATATGCCTTATTTAGATCAATTCAAGCTTGTGAATATATCACGCTCTAAAATTGCAACTTAACGAAAATTAGAAAAAATAAAGTGACCTTAAAGCAGTAAATTGGAAAAAAAATATAATGGTGAGTTGAATTTTAGAATTCTCATTGCTGGTAAGGCCATAATCATCCTTGCATTGTTGAGATGCCCAATGATGTCTGTTGTGCTTGAGTTTAAACTACAAGGCTTGAATTCAGGGAAATAGTTAGATACTTGGTATCTATACTTTTAACAAGGATAGCAAGTGCTGAGCCTGGCTGCAGTCGGCAATGTTGCTTGCTTATGTTAAGTTGCTGAAGCAACTGTTGTATTTTTATGATCAATTTGAAATCTGTTTGCCTGCCTTTTAGGCCAATTGCCTTGGAACATTTGGCATTAAATGTATAATTCTCTTTGCCATGTTAGATGCATTTTGCTTTTTTATTTTGTTCAGGTTATTGTCTGTCCCAAAACCTGCAATGCGGGAAGCCTGGTGCATTGAGACACACTTATATATTGTCTGTCAATATGTCAACAGAATTATGAATTTTTTCCTTCTTCCTTTTAGAAGCTTCTGTCTATTTTGTCTTGAATACCATCTACTTTTTCTTGCAGGGAAAACAAAAATCTCACTGGCACAGCTCGTTATGCTAGTGTTAATACACATCTCGGAGTTGGTGAGTGACTTGCTACTAATTGAAGATGGATACTAAATGTTGCTACCACTGAGTAAAGTTTGATCTGACTTTTATCTTTGATCTAACTAATCTAACTATGATGATATTTTACTTCCAGAGCAAAGCAGAAGGGATGATTTGGAATCTCTTGGTTATGTGCTTATGTATTTTCTGAGGGGAAGGTTAGCACTTCAGTGACTATCCTCACTCTTTCTTTCTAGTTCAGTGACATGTTTTATTTGGCTTCCTGCCCCCTTTCCCTTTAATACGATTTTTGCTCTTGAAAAAATTTATGTTGAACTTTGATTTTCTTTGGATTCTGCTGTTTCAGCCTTCCCTGGCAGGGCTTGAAAGCAGGTACCAAAAAGCAGAAATACGACAAGATCAGTGAAAAGAAGATGCTTACTCCTATAGAGGTATCATCATTTGCCTTTGCTCCAAGCCTCCAAATACTTATTTTCTATGATCAATGTATGGCATAAGATTGCAATGGGAGATAACTGGCACATAAGGATGAATTTTATGTTTTAATTGTTGTTAGTTTGTACTTGGGAATATATTAGTGCTCAACATGCTTTAGACTAGCATTTTTAAAGTGTTTACTGGTTGTTCGCAGTTTCTTTGCAAAAACTATCCTTCGGAATTCACATCATACTTCCATTATTGCCGATCTTTGCAATTTGAAGATACACCAGATTATTTATACCTGAAGAAGCTATTCCGGGACTTGTTTATTCGAGAAGGTTAACTTCTACTCTTAAAGACCTATTGCTCACAAGTATTATTTGGCTTATTTATAGTTTGATTCATCTTGTCAAAAAAGTTTATATGCAATTTCAGTTGTATCTTTTCTGCCAAAATTTAGAATCTCATCAGGGTTGTAATGTTTGCCATTGGTGCAGGATATCAATTTGACTATGTGTTTGACTGGACTATATTGAAGTACCCACAGATTGGCTCCAGTTCTAGAGCAAGGGTTAGTGTTTGTTAATTTATTAGAATTCATTTCTCTGGAAAGAAAATAATTCTATTTTTATTTTCTTTGTAAGCATATTTGTATTTACATAATCTTTTCTTTTCTGGTCTTCCTTCAATAGCCAAGCAACAAACCAGCTGTAAATCCAGGTCCATCAGCAGAAAGAATTGAGCGACCTTCAGGTTCAATATTTTGCTGCATATTCATTCTTGAGCAAATATATTGTTGAATGTTGATAAATGTTGAAAATTCTCCTGATATATGAAGTGTTCAGGGGGTTATCATTATTGTTTTTGGAACCTAGTATGCTTCTATTCATTGTACCTTTTCTTCCTTAGCCCTTTGGAAGATTTCTGAATATTTTATGGTCTGATATAACTCTCATTTGAAATGTTATGTGAAAATAAGCTGTGGGCTAGTTTCTCAAGTTTGACTTGGATTTATATGTTTCATCCAGTGGGCCAAGAGATCCGAGAGAGATTCTCAGGGGCAGTCGAGGCATTTGCTCGAAGGAATGGTTCTGGGCATGCTTTGTATTGGGATCAATCTCGTCATAGGTCTTCAGATGATGTGCCATCCTCTAAGGATGTGGTGAGTGGTGCAATATGTATTATGCACTTTTGCATGCTTTAATTCATCCCTTGTTTTTTAAATTTGGAAAGGAAGGTTTTAATTTGCTACCCTTGGATTTTGCTCCTCAACAATTGTTTTTTCTTTTTTACTGCTTCCCCAAACCACCAGCATCCTGATTCTGAAAGGCCTCGATCATCATCTCGAAACGGCAGCACTTCGAAGAGGGCTATTGTACCAAGCAGCCGGCCAAGCTCATCTGGTGAACCTAGTGAGAATCGGACAAGCCGGCTGCTCTCGAGCAGTGGTCGATTGTCTACAACTCACCGGGTACAACCTGGGTTCGAGTCCAAATCATCATCCTTTACTCGTGCTGCGGCCACAAGAGGTGGTCGTGACGATGCACTAAGGAGCTTTGAGCTTTTGTCCATTGGCACAGGGAAAAGAAAATAAGCAATTTATCTCTTCAGCAAGAAGAATTTCCTTGTTTGGGGGGTGGGGGTAGGGGGTTGGGGTCAAAATTCACTTATGTAGTTTCTATCAAGATCTTGGGATTATAATGTTGTGTTAGCAATTACTTTGTATATGTGTGCCCATTTTTGGGTTCCATTCACAAGAAAAAGCTCAATGAAGCTTGACATGGAAGAACTCCTGGACACCTGCTATACCTCATCAGGGTCTCTGCAATTATAAGGACCTACTGGATTCATGCTAGAAGGAGATGAATCATTTCACGTTAGGGAATTGTTATTATTCGAGACACTAGTAACTGTAATAAATAACACTTGTATTTCTTTTTTATTTTTTGTTTCGCGGGAAAGAAAACTTCAATTGAAAGACTAATATGGACTCTAGGTTCTTCTCTGTATGTTGCTACTTTTTCTGTTCTTTTTATGATTTCCAAGTTTTACTGTTGTGCATATGGCAATCTATAAGAAGAATTTTGCTTCTAGTACAGATTGAATCTTGTGACCAAAGTTACAGTTCTTTATTTGCTGCATTCCATAATGAAGAGATGGCTCGAAAATTATTTGGAAGTTCGGTTTTTATAGTTAAGGAGGTGCAGATATTGCTCTCCTATTTTTTCTTCCTTGCCTAATTTGTTTTCTTGCAATATTTTTAATGCTTGTAAGAAATCCTTCTGCTTTTGTTGCCTCACTGTTTTAGGTAGGAGCATGAGCATTACTTAAATTGTTTTCTTTCTTTGAGCTTATATCCTTAAAAATGGTTTAATAATCCTTTTTAATTCTTTTATTTTCTGATAATAAGGTCCATTAATTTAATAATTTAGGGGTATTAATTATGTAGTATAATGTATATCTCATCAGGAAAATTTTTATAGTTCAAATTAATGTCCTTTCTTACATGCAATCAATTAATTCATATTTTATTGTGGAACCCAACGGATAAGTATAGTGTATTGTATTCTGTCATTTTA
Organism: Vernicia montana; assembly: GCA_949750685.1. Classification (NCBI taxonomy): domain Eukaryota; kingdom Viridiplantae; phylum Streptophyta; class Magnoliopsida; order Malpighiales; family Euphorbiaceae; genus Vernicia; species Vernicia montana. The sequence goes on from CATKHJ011083385.1 coordinate 25,899, forward strand.
AAATATTTATTATTTTGGTATATATATTAAAAAATTATTAAATTATCATAATTAAAAAATTAAAAGATTGTTTTTTTAATGTTGATGTGAAAAATAAAAATAATTAATATAAATATTTACTAAAAAATAAATAATAAATATCTTATTAAAATCACATATATTTTTAAAAAAAAAACCTCTAAAAAGATTTATATATGGAGTATCTAATAATTCAATCATACTGTACAAATCAAAATTTTTTGATGACTTGTAGGGTCCAAAGTTCAGCGAGCGGACCCAAAAAAAAAAAAAAAAAATCATATCATATGCGATTTGTCCGTCCGCGGGCAATTACCGTTTGGACTGTGCATGCAATTTGCGTGTGCGGTTTTTATTCGTGTAATAATAATTTCATCTTTCTGATTTCTCCGTAAACCCAAGCAAAGCTCTCTTTCTCTCCATCAAATTCAACACTCTCTTAACGGTTTTTATGGTTACTTGACATTTGCAACCAACCGCTTCTGTCTGTTTTCCCAATAATTTTTTTTTTTTTTTTTTTTTTTTAATTTGATTTTGGGATCTAGGGTTCTGTTGTTTTATATATTAGAGATTATTGAAAAATGGTGGATATGGAAGGAGTAGTTGGTGATATGGCCTCGCTCGACCCGGAATTGCTACAGCTACCGGAACTGTCACCGTTTGCTCTTAAAGCCAATCCATCTCTCGCTGAGGAACTTTTCTCGCATTGGCTTTCGCTTCCTGATAGTTCCCGATTGGTACTTGAAAATATATCAACCCTTAATTTTTCCCATCTTATTTGTTTTTTAATCTCTCATTCGGGAATTTTACCTTTTTCTTTTTCATGTCATGTGTGCAATAATTTAGTTACAATTTACAGCCATATTCTTAAATGTGTGTTTGATTTGAATTTTTATTTTGAATTTTGGATTTCTTAGCTTAATTTGCATAAAGACCTGATAGTTCCCAGCATTATAAAATTTTATAAGGAGTTAGAATGAAAGAAAGAAATGCTTCACGCACCCTTTTGATAGTATTGAGACTTGAAGGGGCAATCACTTAAATTTGTTTACAATGGAGAAGAGACAAGTCTCTAATTCAGCCCTTTACCGAGCACTCTTTTGGCTAAATTGTAAAGGATTCATTTTGGCTTATTTTCTATAAAGAACAGAAAAGAAAAGAAAGGAAATACTAAATCCTAAAGGGTTTGTAAAGATAGTGCTTGTGTGTCGCATGTGCACATTTGTTTGGAGCACTGATACATTTCTTGAGTTCTTGATTTGATTATTTAAATTGAAGCTATAAAAATTTCCTCTGTGGTTGATTGATTGTTTAATTATATTCTGTTTAAACATAGGTGAAATCCTTGCTTGCTGATATGAAGACTCGGGCTCCCTTGAATGCCCTTGGGAATGCTACTAGTGCTAATGTTGTTTTGGGAAATTCATTACCGTCCATGTTTGCTTCTGGCAGCACTCCACCGCTTTCACCACGTAGTTCATCTGGTTCTCCACGTATTACGAAACAGAGGACTGGTCTCTCTTCTTTAGGTTCTCCACTAAAATTAGTTAGTGAACCAGTACGAGAAGTAATACCTCAGGTATCAACTACTCATGAAATACCTATTTTCTGTACCTGCACTAGGAGAGTTTTCTCTTATTGATCACAGAGGGGTCCTAACTTAAGTTTAAGATACTTGCAGTTTTACTTTAAAAATGGCCATCCTCTTCCTAATGAAATGAAAGAACAATACTTATTTGAGATTAATCAGCATTTTTATGGTCACTTGGATGGACTGCATGAACATGGTGAGAATATTTCTTCTGTGATTCAGATTCTGCTATTCTTTTCTAAATATATTTCTTGCTTGGCGATTTTTTTATTATTTAATATTTATTTTATTTTGGGTCTTGCTATGCAGAGTTTAAGTCAATCACCAAGGGCTTCTGTAAGCTTCCATCTTTTTTCTCCACAACTCTGTTCAGAAAGATTGACACTGGCAGTACTGGCATTGTGACAAGGTATACAATCTTCTTTGACCTTGCTCTATGAGCTTATCCGGATCTTTATCATTTATCAGCATTCTTTTAGAGTTGTCACAATCATACACATAGACATCCTGTTTTCAAGTTGTTTAGATGTGCATAGAGAGAGATCCTATTCTGATTCAGCAGTTTGTTTTGGACTCACAAGTGTGCTCGTGCACATCACAGATTGAGATCCTGTTTTGAGTTTCTGTGCTTTACTTTTAAATCTGTTGTTGTTGGGTCTGAATTGGGGAATGAGTCAACTAGAAAAATATTATTTTCTACTGAAATATTTACTTTTCCCTGGATAAGATTCTCTCCAAAAGTAGAGCCTGGAAAGTCAATTCCTTCAAATTCCTCATTAACTGATTTATTTTTCTTTTTAAAAGTTCTAGCAGCCCCTTTCTAAACATGAGCTTCTAAGGGTCAAACTGAAAATATTACAATTTTGAGACCATAGATTGCTTTTGCAGCTGTTTCTGAGTAATATTGGAAGTACAATTATGTGTGTTTACTTGGCTTACTGCGTGATATATTGTAGGGATCAGTTTATTGATTATTGGATGAGAGGCAACTTGTTGACCATGGATTTGCCAACCAGAATATATACAGTTCTAAAGCAACCAGATCACGGATACCTTACACAGGTCTGTATTGCATTGAAGGATGTCATACTTGCACTCTTGATATTTCTAGTTTTTTCTATTTATCATCTGCATGCAACTAATTTTGCCAGAACTTGCTGTTTTTAAGGGAATTGTGGTTGCAAGGAGTTGTGACATGTTTATTAATTTTTTATCTTAAGTGCAGGAAGATTTCAAGCCTCTTTTACGAGAAATTTTGGCAACTCATCCAGGGTTGGAATTTTTGCAAAACACCCCAGAATTTCAAGAAAGATATGGTATGATTACAATTAGTTAGTCTCGTATTATTTTTTATCAACTTATCTTTTATCAACAGTAAGATAAATACTTACCATATTTGTATTTTATCTTATCCTTCACTAGTAATTGTGCTTTAAGATAACCGGGTTACCAGGGTGTTGACATTGGTCCTGAATACTGAGTATTAAGCATTGGTTAAATGTGCCTAAATCTTTGAGCTTATTAATGAGGGTGAAATAAATGTGCATTTGCAATTTACTCTGTTTAGGTATTTTACTGATGCAAATAAATTGTTCTGCTTGAGGTGCATGTTAAGTTGTTAACTGTTACTTACTAGTCATTTTCTGGGTCTATTATATTGCTGTTATTATTGTTTTGAGGTTGGTCTTGGTCCAATGATAAGGTTCTTCTATTGTGACATGGAGGTCACAAGTTTAAACCATGAAAACTGCCTCTTTGCATTACAAGGGGAAGGCTGCATGCATCTGGCCCTCCCCAGAGCCTGCAATATGGGAAATCTTGTGCACTAGGGTACCATTTTATTATGATTTGTGGCAATTATAAACTAAAATTATGGTATATCTCTAGTTTTCATTTCTTCTAGAAACTGATTGGGTTTTGACATATTATGTGCCCTTGTATTTATCAAATATTTTATTAATGACTTTATATAGGTTAACATGTAAATATGATTCTGCCAGTTGATTATGAAACAGATAACAGATTTTAAGATAATTGATGTCTCTTTTTCAATTTTTGTATTATGCTCATGAGGAATAACATGTGGGATCTGACCAGTACTTTTGTAACTTCTATGCAATGGAACAGCTGAGACAGTTATATACAGAATATTTTACTATGTTAATAGATCGGGAACTGGCCGCCTTACTCTCAGGGAGTTGAAGTGTGGGAACCTAATTGCTGCAATGCAGCATGTAGATGAGGAGGAAGACATTAATAAAGTTTTAAGGTATGCCTGCTGGATGAAGATTGTATTGTTTGCTGAACTGTAGCTAATAAGAGTTTTTCTGAGAAGATATGTTTTCCTTGTTTCTTCTTTTACCAAGTGTTCATAGGATTTACATAGTTGCTGAGAAATGTGAGACCAGATAAAATTGCTTCTTTATGGTCTGACTTTAGTTACCTTGTTACCTAATTATACAATCTCCTTGCAATGCAAGGGGATGGCTGCATATATTGGCCCTCCCTAGAGCCTGCAATGCAGGAAGCCTCATACAGTGGGACACCCTTTTGTCGACTATAACTACTTTACAACAGCTGGCATGAAAAAAATTGTTCATTGATTTGTTTATTATCCTGGCATTTTCCTGCTCTGTTAGCATCAGTAAAATGAAGATCAAATTCTTTTTGGCTTGATCTCAAAACTTGTCAAAATCCTATTGCTACATTGAATGTTCCAATGAATATTATAAGTGCAATATTAGATCTTTTTCAAAATTGTTCTCATTAATGTTATGGAACTAGCTTTTCTCCTCCATTTTCTTTAAAAAAAATTTCTTTAATTCAGGTACTTTTCATACGAGCACTTCTATGTAATATACTGCAAATTTTGGGAGCTCGACACAGATCATGATTTTTTTATCGACAAAGAGAACCTTATCAGATATGGTAACCATGCTCTTACCTACCGGATTGTTGATAGAATTTTTTCTCAGGTTCGCATTTGTGTCATGTTGTTTTGGTGTATGCTACTGTTACTCTTAAGTGACAAGATAAACTTTCAAAGAAGAAAATGCAAAAATTTTTGTCATTAATGCTTGAACCTTATTTCAGGTACCAAGGAAATTCACAAGCAAAATTGAAGGGAAGATGGGTTATGAAGATTTTGTTTACTTCATACTGTCAGAAGAGGATAAATCTTCTGAGCCTGGCCTAGAGTACTGGTATATTTCCTTTCCTTTTTGGCACCATGAAGCCTCTGATATATTTCTGTGGGTAAATAAATTGGTAAAGCACAATTGAATTTATCTCTTCAATTGTGCGCTTTATGTTGAATCTGTTTTTTATTTGATTAGCTATCATTAGTTTTTGTTATTTATATCATCATGTTGTATGATCAATCATAATGTTTGGTTCAGGTTCAGATGCATTGATATGGATGGAAATGGAATCCTCACAAAAAACGAAATGCAGTTCTTTTATGAAGAGCAATTGCATAGGATGGAATGCATGGCCCAAGAGCCTGTGCTCTTTGAAGATATATTGTGTCAGATTGTTGACATGATTGGACCAGAGGTTACTCCTGGGGTCTTGTTAATGACTCATTTTTTGACTTGGTTTTTGTGTTTTTAGTTTGGCTACATTCTTTCTTATGACCATTGGTGGTTCTGGATGTTTGTTACAGACTGAGGGCTACATCACACTACGTGACATGAAAAGCTCCAAACTCTCTGGAAATGTTTTCAACATTCTTTTCAATCTCAACAAGTTCATTGCTTTTGAAAGTCGTGATCCTTTCCTCATTCGTCAGGTGAGTTCCAGTTCATACATATTACTGCAATATAAGGAATTTGGTTGTTGTTGTTTGTTGCTTGGTTTGCTGATTACTTGATAAATATGTTAGGAACGTGAGAATCCTACTTTGACAGAGTGGGATCGATTTGCACATAGAGAATATATAAGGCTTTCTATGGAAGAAGATGGTGAAGATGCTTCAAATGGAAGTGTAGATATCTGGGATGAATCTTTTGAGGCTCCCTTTTGAAATTAGGAAGGTATGTACCATAAAGGCAACTTCTCAAATTAGCAAGGATGTAGTTATATGATAGATGTGCCAAATTGTATTTCTTATTGTTATTTTGGTAGAATCAAACTAAAGAATTTCCTTTACTTTCTGATCTACCAAAAAAAAAAACTCAAGAATTTCCTTCATCTCATTAATTTTGGTAGGATACTAGTATTTAGTACTGGTTTCAGTATTGTTGATACGGCATGACACAATTTTTATAGATGTTACCATGGTTGCATCTGCATTCCAAATATTACTAAACCAAATTTCCAATCCCAACAAACAGCAAGTTAATTTGAATATCTCCTTTTGTATTTGTATATTACACGCATTTCATATATTTGAATACTTCACTGGATTTTTGGATTTGTTTTTTAAACCAAAAAATTTATCATGGAAAACTCATTTATTAGAAAGTGTGAGGAGTATAATTCGGCTATAGGAAATGCAAAAGGGAATCTTATTGTGACTATGGAATTCAGCTCATTTAATGAGCCAGAGAATCTACTGTGGGATGCTGATCTAGCTTGCAATGGAATTAATGTTCCACCAGTTTTGAGGATTTGATGGTAACTTGTAGGAGTTGGATGATTTTGAAGGGCCTTCACACCCATTTTTAACCAAGTAACTGGCCTTTTTGCCATCAGTTTTAACAAAATAAAGACGACCTTATAATAGTCAATATGGTTTGCTTTTATTTGTTATTTTTTGGAAAAAAAGAGAAGGAAAATTGACAGCCCATTTGAAAGCAAAAGGATCAACTAGAAGTGCATGTATTCAGTACCTTCTTTTCATCTCAATTATGACTACTGCTTTGATAATGGAAAGTAGCTTTCTTCTCAAAATTCTTTCAGATTCTATGGTATTGGTAGGCTACATTCGTTTGACAGCACAATCACAGGACATAAGTTATGCACAGGAAAATGTTGATGTACCTTCTGTTTTCTAGCATTTTCATAAGCACTTGTTTTCCTGTTTGTTTTTATTTTTTGTTTGAAGGAAGAGCTATATGTGCAGTGGTTGAATCAAATAAAACATGATGTTCATATCATTTCTGAATCAATCCATTATGAGCTCTATTTTATCTTGTCTAGCTCTCTGTGAAATGAGATGATTTCTAAATGATATTATTCAAGATATGTTTCAGAAAATTAGATTTTCATTTCTGGCAAGATTTGGATCCTTAAATTGAATAACTATTATTTGCTCCTAGGTACTGGGAGTTCGGGAATATACCGATGTTCCTAGTTCAGTTTTATCTCTCCCTGCTGTATTTACCCAGCAGGCAGGGCTCTGGCTTTATTGCAAGTGAAGCATGGTGATTTACAGTTGGGTTGGATAAAGCTTCTAGCTCAGAATTAAAGATGGCAAAGAAGAGTAAGGGCAATTGCACGCCAAGAAGGTTTTTTTTTTTTTTATACTAAATTAGCTCAAAATAATGCGAGCCAAAAATTTTGTTTGTAACAAATAATTATCAGTTGTTTTCCAGTTGCATATTTTTCTTACTTTTTGATCTAACTGTACTCAGATATTCCCTTTTTTTTTTTTTTTTTTTTTTTTAATAAATAAATTCATAATCACAGGATGTGCCAATCTCTACAAACGTTATTCTCAAATTCTTTTCCTGACTTTGCCTTGTTCTTGATTTTTTTATTATCAAATAATAATTTATTATCTGTGAAAGCAAAATGGTGAATGATATGATGCTGCTATCCTCCATTCGGGCCAGGTCTAAGTGGGGTTTGTATTTTTAAGTCCGATCTTAACAGAATAACTGGGCCTAAAAGTCTTATCAAGCTTGGCCCACCTGGAAGTTGGACTTATCTGGGCCCATGATCATATCTATGTATCTATAATTGAGTCGATATAAATAAAATAATCACTTCAAATTTAAATAATAAAAAAATGCATTAACTACAAAATAAGATTTTGTTCATTTCCCATGTATTTCACTTCAATTAATTTAGCAAAGCTCAATTTAAAATATAAAAAGTATAATATGGTATTGATATCTTTCAATCAACACTCGTTTAAACTTTAAATACTTATATTTGGCATATGCAATACCAGTGGACTCCAATTATGGTATCAAATTAAGTTTCAAGGTATATGACTCAAAAGAAATAACTCAAAAACTTTAAAAGGGTTGGTTGAATTGATAAATAAATTTGATCGAGTTTGATTTTTGAGTTCAGAT
>CATKHJ011083539.1:0-13379 GCA_949750685.1 Vernicia montana
TCTTATTGATTCAATTTCTTCACTTAATTGCATTAATAGCAATTAAAGATTACCTACTAACAATAACAACACTAAACAAACTTGTTAGTAGTAATAATGTTTTGTATCATCAAAATCACATATGGAACCTTGGTTTCAACACTTTGGATAACATGTATATTTATATGTCATAATGTCAAGGTCGATGACATATAGGCGATTTGATTTAGGAATCAATGGCACATGGCTATCTTATTAAAGGATCAATCGGCTCCCATATCACTGTATTTCTCATTGTCATTTAGGGTTATATACTCATGGATCTTTCAATCAATTGGATTGCTTTCAATGAAAGAAAGGGGCTCATAACTCGTAGCTTATCAAATGGGTTCAAATGAGATTATCACATATATTGGGGCAGAGGCATTATAGCATACCCGAAGCAAAAGTTCCCTTACGAACATGCTCCCATAACTCATGATTGGGACAAAGGCACCTGTGGCGTGTCTGAAGCATAAAGCTCCCTTATAGTTGGGGCAGAAGCACGTATTTTGGCATAACCCGAAGCAGAGGCTCTCATGTGAGCATACTCCTATACCTGTGTACACAGTTCTCTTACATAACATTTACAGTATCTCTTACACATATCTTTTGGTTCACATAGAAGGAATCAATGGTACTCATGGTTCAAATGGTTCATATGGTTCATGAAAAGAATATCAATATTTATGGGGTTCATATAGTTCTCATGGTTATTCCAATGGCTTTCAACTTGTGGTACAATCTCATGGTCATGGTACTTTTAGGAATGGATACATTTACATACACATTCACATATACATATGCTTATACTCATCATTTTAGGAACTTATAATTTATAACATATATTCGTATTCATCACTTTTGGAAAATATATAAATAGACTTTGTAAACCTTTAAGGATTTTCATATAATTCTTATGGATGGATTATTAATAATTTAATAGTAAACAATGTAGATTTTATACTTATGAATTTCAAATACACTTGGTTTGTGATCAATCATTTACATGTATCATATAACAAGTGTCAAATGGACACAATGTTCTCATGATGGCATATAGCCCAAGAATTATGAAGCAACATGAAGGCTTCACATGAATGAATGATATGACTAACATAATTCATGAACAATATGAATTATCTCATAACACAAGAAATTATATTTTTAGTGGTACATACAATGAAGAAGGCATTACAAGCATTTATGGCTCAAATACAAATATAGTAGTATATTTTTTACTCACCTCTTGCTATTCCTTTCCAATGCTCATATCACCATTGCCATACATGAAACTCATCACTTCCTTGACTCATCTTGCCTACACATGAATTCCAATTTACATATTGACTATACTTCATGTAACCTTAGCCTTATAACTTGTTTTCTTCAAATCTAATTATAGATTCTCAATTCTTACTCTTAATTATCAATTATCTCTTAACCATTTACAAAATACCCAAACTTGATTCTAGGGTTTGCACATTTTAGGATTTCTATGGATTTAGCTCAATAAAACCCATATCTTGCAATCAACGCTATAAACATCATCTATTGAACTCATAATTAAGTAGTAAACCTTAATTAAACAAAGCCCATATGGAAAATCAGATATTAGAAGATTTACCTTAAAGATTTCCTTTTTACTTCACATCCATAAATCTTCCAAATCAAAAAGAAATCTCCTTAGATCTTGTATATCCTTTGATATCTTGAGTATAAAAGACTAATCTTAGCCTTAGAGATACATATATAGAGTTTGGTAGGGTTTGGGGGCTATTTGGGTTGGAGAAAAGGAAGAAGAAATCAGATTTTTCGCAAATGGGCTGCTGCTGCCTTTTTTTATAGCCCCGATGGACGTTACGGTCGCGATATGTTAGTCGCGGTCGCGATTCTCATATCGCGATCGCAACATGGCCAAAGTAGTTGCTATATAGTATTGTTCACATGACTGCTCCTTCTGATGTCACGGTCGCTACACATAGGTCGCCGTTGCGATTCTCTTTCAACCAAAACTCAAAAATCAGGCAGAAGAGTTCGCGACCGGCTTTGCGTCCAAGGTCGCGATTGCAACTTTCTGTCGCTGGCGCGAATTATGTCCTGCAGTCCCACTTAACACAATAACCTTTAATCTTTAAGAAATTCAATCCTTATTCATTCATACACGTGAAATAACACTCATACATATTGTCAATAAGAAATCTATATGAACTTGGGCATTACGGTATTCTTGCATTTTCAATTCAATATGTTGAAACACTTGGAACTCACTTGGCTTAGTTTGCAAAAAATTTACACACAATCTCATAGCATGGCAACCCTCATACATTATTCATCCATACTTACAATATAGAAAGCTAATATGTATTTGGGGTATTACAAAAAATGGGCTTTTAGGCATCATACTACAAGGATAATTAATTTTGGATCCACTGACTGATAAATTTTTGGAACTTAAAAAGCCCCAAAAACTGACTCGGAAGTTCCAAAAATGACCTGGAAATTGAAAAAGCCTGCATATCAGACTATGCATGCGCCGTCTGCTAGGGCCCTTGGAGGATCCGCAGCCTTCACTAGCGGCTCCTCCAAGCCTCTCGGCAGCCACCTGGTGGAGCCTCTGCCCCTCTGTGCAGAGCCTTTCTGCCACACCAGAGGTGGCAGGGGCTCTACAACAGTTAGAGCCGCTGGAAGCCCTGCGGCAGCCGCCGGCCTCCCAACAGTAGCTGCCAGCCTTCTGGCAGCAGCCTTTGGGCAAGCCAGAGGCTCTATGCAGAGAGCCAGTGGAGCCTACGGCTTTTCCGTTAGCTTGTCCCCCTGTGCACGAAAATGACATTTTTGCCCTTCCAGCCTTATTTTTTCAACCTTAGATAGCCCTACCCTTCTTGTCTTTTCATATTTCCTTTTCCTAAACTACCTCTACCTCATTTTGCCTATAAATAGGCCACTCCTTTTCATTCCACACACCTTAAGAAATTGTAGATGGCTATCCATTTGCTCCCTCTCTCTCTCTCTAATTAATTTCTAATTAATTAAACTCTCTTTGATTTTAATTAATTAATTTTAATTTAGCCTCCACTCAATTTGGTTAATTAATCATTTTAATTAATCACTTTAATTAATTAATTATTTTAATTAATTAAAAATTAGGTAATTAAGTAATCCATCCTTTAAATTAATCTCTCTTAAGGTTAATTTAATCCAATCCACCATCCTATCCTCCTTCGATTAATCTCACTTAATCCACTCTCCTTGAGTAGGATTCCCACTTTTCTACTTCGATAAAACATAATTTCGGTACGGAAAAACACTTCACCCACTCAAAATTTTCCAAAGAGAAGGTACAACATCTTCTCTCACCAACTCCAAAATCCCTTCAAACCAAATCAAATTAATCAGACCAATCACTAAACCCTTCTACCTCACCGTGGAACGAACTACGTGGGTTTTGATCCCCATCCAATAGGGTACGTAGGCACGCTTGAAATTTAACTCCAAGCCTCAAATCCAAATCCCCAATCAATCATTTTCCCCTCTATTTTTGTAAATATTTGTATTTAATTAATGTAATTAGTTAATTAATTATTTTGGAGTAAAAGAGCGATCATGTGATTTCTCTAGTACTCTTAAAGGGCTAGAGGAAATACTCTCCTTTATTTATGGATGTTTAAATTACTTGCTTTCAATTCTCCATGCACTTATAATTATGCCATGTTCATACATTATGGATGTTTTTAAAGTCAAATCAAACTTAAGAGCATAATTTAGATTATTTTAAAATCAAAAACCTAGTTCCCGAGCTCAACTTGGTTCGAAGGCTAGTGACTTTATCCTTGGGTAAATTAATCAAAGAATTAATGAATTGGAGTCAATTTGAGTTTTTTTCTTAATTTTCCCATTAAAATAAATTAGGGTGGCAACTCTCGAACCCTTTCCAAAATCAAATCAATTTTCCGAGGCGATAGCCGCTTCTAATCATGAGCACCGAAACTCGTACCTAAACTCTCTAAAAAATCGCTCATCTTTCCTTAAGGCATTTTCCCGAACGAGGAGAGGGGCGTTCGAGCGAGGCCTCACAATTGGCGACTCCACTGGGGACTAATTGCCACCATTTTCAATAAAAGGAAAGCAAATAAAGAGGATTACTATCTGGTTAGGATTTTTCCAAAAATAATTTTCATTTGGCTCACTTAAAGTTTAATTTGACTTCCATGCATCACTTTGCATAAAGGCTCCTTGCCTAACCCTAGTTACTTAGGAAAACTTTTGGATGGTGAGTAGCATTGGATCGACAACTCTCTTTGAGTATGTTGGGAGATAGCGAAAGCATTCCACCCCGCGACGAATCCCAGATCATTTGGTGTAATGAGCAATCCGTACCGTTTAATCCATGCGGGGCTCTTTGACTCACATGTGGTTAGGTATATCGATGTTCTAATGGGACGGGGACCCTCAAACTAAACCACCCTTCACCTTTGTATATATAGTTGACTTAGCCTTGGACTTTAGGTTCCATGTACCGTAATAATCAAGACTCTTGCGCATATTCTTATGAAACCTTTTTGGCATGCATCTCGACATAACCATGCATACAAACCTCGCGTCTAGGTTATGCCTTGAACTAAGTCTTATCAAAATGTAAACCAAAATCGGTAGTCCGTCAACCAAAAAACACACTCGGCCAATAATCCTGGTGAAGGGAATCATTTTCTCGATATACCATTGCATCCGTATATCCTTTTTTTTTTTTTCTAGTGTAAATTCTTACCCTTTCTTTTCCTTTTCTTTTGAAGGTACCAATGGCCAATCCAATCAGCATGGATACTATGAACGCCCTTCTCATCAACCTCCTCAAAAAAGCAAGAGGAAAATTTTCAAGCTATTCTCAACTTTTCCCTCAATGCTCAACAAGCCAATTTCAACAAAGCTTTAGCCGCCCAACAAACCAATTTCAATCGAGCTTTGACCACTTAACAAGCCAGCTTCAACAATGCCTTGACCTATCTCAATAAAGCCTTGAGCTCTCAAAAGTAGACCATGAACCAAATTAAGTCGAATCTAATGGCTTCAAGTCCTTTGACCAAACCTCGTCTTAATCTGACCAACATCACAGCCCCCCATTTTGCTAATCGAATCAAGTCAAATTCAATTAATTCAAATTCCACTGCACTCCATCTTAATCAGACCAACACCGTAGCTCCTCCCATGATCAATCGGCCTGACACCTTCCCTTTTTCGACCAACACCACATTTGGTCCCTTTGCTGCAACCATATCAACTCCTATCATTATCCTTACCCATGATGGAGAAGTGTCCGAAAATGCCACACAACTAATCTCAAACACTCATGCCAACCCAACCCCTGTTATTGATCTGATCAATAATGGAAGAGCTCCTCAAAGTTTCATGTTGCCAAACACCAAAGTTGACCTTCCTCCTTCCTTGAATCATTTTAAAGGAATATAAACCTCTACCCAGCCAAACATCAAAATGCCCATTGAACTACCCTTGAAGCGCAACACCACTATGGTCCAGCAAGCTCACGTAGTTGGGAAAAGATGCAAGAATAGTAACCCTTGTGCTTCCACTTATATTATCTCTACCAAATAGAAAAGTAGAGAGGTAGCTACCATCACCAGCCAATAACCCTGTAAATTAGAGAGAAGGAAGTTCACTGATTTGGGTATTCTCTTAAGTACAGTTTACAAGATGGCCCTTGAAGCCAACATGATTAGGCCTCTAGAGCCGAAAGCACCCACTAGCCATCCATCTAGAAACTACAAGCCTAATGAGTACTACGAGTACCACCAAGGAGCTGGGCATGAAATCGATATGTGCAAGAGCTTAAAGCATCGAATCCAAGATCTCATTGATGATGGAGATGTCCTCCCTCCAGAACCCGTACACAATGTGCCTATCAACCTTAGGGACATCATCAATTCCCTCAAATTTGAAAACTAAGCAGACCTACCCAGTGACCACCACTTTAAGGAGAACATTGGCTTAGCTAACGTGCCCTTGTTCGAGTTCTACAATCAAGTTGAGTCCAGTCAGTCTTGAGTCCAAGTCAGAGTCTGTCGAGTCTTTTTCTTCTTTCTCTCCTTTTAAGTCCCTAATTGTCCAAAGTCAGAGTCAGTGTTTGTCATGTGTTTCTCTCCTTCTGGGTCTGTAATCAACTAAGAGTCAAAATCTGCTGAGTCTTACTTTTCTTTTAAGTCTGTAATTGACCTTCTTAGTTGTCTTAAAATCTCGGTACTACTCATAATGGAAAGTTTGAATTTTTTATCTTACATCTCATATGTCTTCTTTTTGAAACCAACTTGAATGATACACGAAAAAAAAATAATAAATCAAAAAAATAGTAAAAAAGGCAGAGAATCAGCTAATTATGGCACAAAAAGAATAACCAAAGATCACATACATTGTATCTACATATCATGATAGGCAGGCATTAATCAAAAGGGCTTGTGGTTTCTTAAACTATTTTGCGTGGGAACCAAGGACATGGTAAGAATGGACCCAAGCATTGCGGATCACAAGAGTCCGGTCCATAAGGAGAAGCTACGGAGAATGAAAGCAAAGTGGATCAAATAGTACCATGACCAGCTAAATTTCATCGACGAAAAGAGAATGAATGCTTCGTACAAAGATTCAAGGTTATCAACAGAAGCTAGACAGACACTTCAACAAAAGGTGAAAGACAGAGGTTTGCAATAAGGGAATCTTGTCCTAAAAGTGATCCGAGCTCTTGTGCACGACCCAAAATAAAAGTTTAGACCAAATTGGGCTGGACCATACAAAAATCTATCTAGTGGAGGTGTCATCCTCATAAACATGGATGAGAACAAATCACCTAACCCTTGCAACCTAGATCAACTAAAGAGATACTTTGTCTGAATGAAGTGTTTGTAGTTAGTTTCTTTATCTTCAATGTATTGTAATCAGAACTACGTGGACTTGATTCTCCCTTGAAGAAAATAATTAACATAAATATTATGTAAGGGATACGTAGGCAGCCCAACTTGGGTGCTGTCCAAATCATTGTACAAAATATTTTTGTTCACATGACAAAGCATCTCATTCTTATTTCCTCTGTGCCTAATGCATCTTTCACCTGATTCATTTGCCAAAATAAAACAAAAAATATAAATAATGATAAAGAAAAAATGGCTTGCTACTCTAAAAACCCAAAAGGGCAGTTTAGGCAGAAATTGGAGCAAACTCGAGAGGACGACTCAAGCAGAAGTTAGAGCTAAAAAAAAAAAAAAGCAGAGGTGTGTCATTTGAATTGGATTCTATCAGGAGTCATGTCAAGATCCATCTGTCATATTCAAAATAAAAAAAAAGGTAATGTGTCCTATCTCGTTTTGTTCCTAAAGTAGTCAAACAACTCTACCCTTTTCGGGGTCGTCTTTCCTTTGTGTCAATCCTTTCTTTCATTGAAGAATCACAAAAGATGAAGAAACGTTCAAAGTAAAATCATCCCAAGTAAAGTTGCCCTCACCTCTCATTAGGGGCACAACCATCAAAGTCGTTCACATTATTTTGAGTCTCCTTTAGTCAGTCTTTCATCCTTTATCAGGGGCATGATCTCTAAGTCATGTCTTCCTATCGAAGTGCTCAAGTCAGCAAAAGACCCAAACCGTTTGGCTCTTCTTCATTCCTAAAAGTCTATCCCGACCTCTATGCCAATGTAGCTGAATCTTAAAAGCATTATCCTCGAGAGTCTTCCTAGCAAAGATAATGCATTATTTCCCTTCCATGAGTCATGGTAACAAAGCCACAAAACTGAAGCTCCTTAGCAGAACCAGAACCAATCAAACCTCCTGCAAAATCCACATCAAGCCATTTGTGGAAAGCCTACCTCCCATTTCCAAAACCCCAGCACTTTGATGAAATCAAGCCACTTGAAAGGTTCCACCATAGACTAAAATCACAGCATATCCCTCTCACTGCTCAAAGAAAGTCCAAACTCCAAAACCCAAGACCTAGATCGCCTAACATATAGGTCGATCCCCTTAAACCAGAATCAACCAAATCTCTTCACCAAGGGTCCTCATCCGATCCACCAAGTCCAAGGGTCCTCCACCCGATTAGCCAAGTCAAAAAGGTTTACCTGATCGATTAAATCTTATCTCTCGAGCAGACTCGCCATAGGCCGAAGATCTCTTCTCTTCAAAAATTTCTCAGGCCAACTCGCCATAGGTCGAGGCTCTCTCTTCTTTTTAGAACTCCTCGAGCCGACTCATCATAGGTCAAGGCTCTCCTCATGCCAAACTCTTTTCAAAACTTCTCGAACTGACTCGCCTTAGGTTGATGCTCTCCCCTAACCATAATCTTTTCAAAATCTCTCGATCCTACTCGCTATAGGTCGAGGCTCTTCCCTTACCAGAATCTTTTCAAAATTTCTCAAGCCTACTCGCCTTAGGTCGAGGCTCTCCCCTTACCAGAATCTTTTCAAAATCTTTCTAGCCGACTGGTCATAGGTCGAGGCTCTCTTTTCTATCCTTTTTTACCTTGGAATCATCCACACTCGTCACCTAGAAATGTCTAAACACTCACCTAAACATCAAGTTGGTTCCTTTCCCATCTTCCTAAAATCACCTTTTCTGATAACCAATCATTGGTTCAAGGTATCTAGTTTACATAAACACCTTTTTTCTTAGGATCTAGATTACCCATCATAGTCATCTCTAAAAAATATCACAGATTTGTCAGACCTTCCTAAGATAGCTTTAGGAACCCACCAAAGAATCATTTCACAACTCGCAAGTCACTTTATTCTAAGATCATATTCAAGCATCGTCATCACATGCAAAATTGCATTCATAGCATACACAAAGCAAACTCGTGAATCCACCCACTTGCATCCATGCAATCATCCATTACATGCATCATCACAAATCATCCATAGCATAGAAGTTAAACAAAAGGTCTATGAATTCCAAACCATGGATACATAAACATGCATCATCTATGCACAAATATATATGCATGAGTGATCATCCACAATCATACACCATCATGCATTCTTATCTTCAAACAATCCCAAGATAACTCATGTATTTCAATCAATTGACAACCTTTGCACAGAGCAAGGTTTTCCCTTTCCAGATAATATTTGCACAGAGCAGAGTCCTTCACTCGATTCAACCAAGTCAAAAGGGTCCTCCGCCCGATCGATTAAAACCTCTTGAGCCGACTCGCTATATGCCGAGGCTCTCCCTTTACCAAAATCTTTTCTAAACTTCTCGAGCCGACTCGCCATAGGCCGAGGCTCGCGTCTTATCAAAATCTTTTTCAAAACTTCTCTAGCCGACTCGCCATAGGCCGAGGCTCCCCTTATACCAGAATCTTTTCAAAACTTCTCGAGCTGACTCGCCATAGGCCGAGGCTCGACTCTTATCAAAATCTTTTCAAAACTTCTCGAGCTGACTCGTCATAAGCCGATGCTCCCACCTTTTTTTATCCCAATCATTTGAAATCTCCCAAAGATACCAGGAACATCTTCCTTTATCAATCAATCCATAAATGTCTAGAAACGATCACTTAGGCATCTCTGTGGTTCCTTTCCTATCCCCCCTTATTCTGAATCGATCATGCCATCTTCCTAGAAACATCTAAATCGTCATTTAAATGTCAATCTAATTCCCTTTTCCATCCTTGTTCAATTTAAAGTCAACTGCATCCTTCACCTAGAAATGTCTCAACAATGACATCCCTCTGGTTCCTTTTTTCCACCCATTTTATCCAAAATCCATCCAAATCCTTCACCCAGAAATGTCTAAAAATGATCATCTAGACATCCCTCTAGTTCCTTCTCTCGCCTTTTTATCCAAGTCAGCCCCATCCTTCACCCAAAAATATCTAGCCACTAGCATAGATATCCCTTTAGTTCCTCTTTTCGCTTCCATTTATCAAGTCAAATTTCCACCCATAAATGTTTAGGAATGATTGCTTAAATATCAATGTGGTTCCTTTTGCCATCTTCCATTTCAACCATGTCTCTCACCCATACATGTCCAAGCACTGACCTAGACATCACTTTGATTTCTTGTACCGTCCCTTCTCTCGGGTTCACTATCATAAGAATTGCCTTATAGACAAGACAATTCTGATGAGGGAGCAACTGTGAACCCTCAATTTTGCACCCTCATGATGCTGTCGCTGCTTGTCACCTGCTAAATTTAATGCGCTACGTAGAGCCAGTACGACAGTCCTGCTAGCTGGTTAGCGGGCAGGGGTCAAGGGGGCAGCGCCCCTAGAGCAAAAATGGGCTTTCAGGTATCATACTACAAGGATAATTAATTTTGGATCCACTAACACTAACAAGTAATTTTTCAGAACCTAAAAAGCCTCAAAAAATGACTCGGAAGTTCCAAAAATGACCTGGAAATCGAAAAAGCCTGCATATCAGACCATGCATGCGCCGTCCTCCGGGTCCCTTGGTGAATCCGCCGCCCTCCCTGGCGGTCGCTTTCAGTTAGGCCGGAGGCTCCGTACGGAGCCCCGGAGGCTCTGCTAGGCGGAGCCTTTTCCCCTCTGCGCGGAGCTTTTTTACCATGCTAGAGGTGGTAGGGGCTCTGCAGCGGCGGCCGCCCAGGCAGAGCCTTTGACTTTTCTGCTAGTTTGTCCCCCATGTGCACCAAAATGACCTTTTTGCCCTTCCAGCCTAATTTTTTCAACCCTAGACAGCCCTATCCTTCTTGTCTTTTCACATTTTCTTTTCCTAAACTACCCCCACCTCATTTTGCCTATAAATAGGCCACTCCTCCTTTTCATTCCACACACCTTAAGCAATTGTAGATGGCTATCCATTTGCTCTCTCTCTCTCTCTCTCTAATTAATCTTTAATTAATTAAACTCTCTTTGATTTTAATTAATTAATTTTAATTTAGTCTCCACTCAATTTGGTTAATTAATCATTTTAATTAATTAATTAATTTAATTAATTAAAAATTGGGTAATTAAGTAATCCATCCTTTAAATTAATCTCTATTAAGGTTAATTTAATCCAATCCACCATCCTATCCTCCTTGGGTTAATCTCACTTAATCCACTCTTTTTGAGTAGGATTCCCACTTTTTGACTCCGATAAAATAGAACTTCGATCCTAAAAAACACTCCACCCACTCAAAATTTCCCAAAGAGAAGGTACAACATCTTCTCTCACTAAATCCAAATTCCCCCAAACCAAATCAAATCAATTTGACCAATCAATAAACCCCTCCACCTCACTGTGGAGTGAACTACGTAGATTTTGATCCCCATCCAATGGGGTACGTAGGCACGCTTGGAATTTAACTTCAAGCCTCAAATCCAAATTCTCAATTAATCATTTTCCCTTCTATTTTTGTAAATATTTGTATTTAATTTTAATGTAATTAGTTATTAATTATTTTGGAGTAAAGGAGGGATCATGTGATTTCCCTAGTACTCTTAAAGGGCTAGAGGAAATACTCTCTTTTACTTATGGATGTTTAAATTACTTATTTTCAATTCTCCATGCACTCATAATTATGTCATGTTCATGCATTATAATCGTCATTAATACTTGTCATTCATGAAATCAATTTTTTTTTTAGTCAAATCAAACTTAAGAGTCAAATTTAGATTATTTTAAAACCAAAAACCTATTCCCCAAGCTCAACTTGGTTCGAAGGCTAGTGACTTTATCCTTGGGTAAATTAATCAAAGAATTAATGAATTGGAGTCAATTTGAGTTTTTTTTCTTAATTTTCTCATTAAAATAAATTAGGGTGGCGACTCTTGAACCCTTTCCAAAATCAAATTAATTTTCCTAAGCGATAGCTGCTTCTAATCATGAGCATCGAAACTCATACCTAAACTCCCTTAAAAATCGCTCGCCTTTCCTTAAGGCATTTTCCCGAGCGAGGGGAGGGGTGTTCGAGCGAGACCTTACAATAACTTCTTTAAACTTTAATAACCAATATTAAAATCAATATTTTCTTAAATTTTTGAAATAATTCTTTAAATTAAAATAACAATTCAACTAAATTTAAAATTACAATTAAATAATTTTTCAAAATCATAATAATCTAAAATTTTAGGACCTACATCGATTTGAAGTGATCTGCTACGCTCTCAGTGTGACTCCATCTCCAAGAACATTTCATGTGTTCTTTAAATTCATCCAATCTAGGGAGAGGAATGTTTGGACTACTTCGGCCAAAGGGAATTGTCACCTTTTCTTTGGCAAGGAAAATAAGATTTTTGATGGGGCGAACTGGTTCGCCACCGTAATGGTGACTAATTGCCGAGGTGCTGCAGGGGAAGGATTTGGATTCCCTGGCACAATGGTGGTTCCCAATGTCTTCAATCTTCTAGACACACCAGGGGACCTTATTCACAAGGAGCTCATCACTACAAAAACTCTTATTTATGAGAATTGCTCCTATGATGTGAAGAAGTTGAGCATCGCTTCTAGGATTAAGGATGCTCGAGGTAAGACCATCAATTTAGTCATAAATGATATTTGTAGTGAGCCTTATCCTTGGTCTTGACTCTCTCTCTGTTTGTCGACATATATATCTATTCTGTTTTATTTTATGATAATTTTATTAGGTTAATTATTTAGTTTTTGGTTTAATATGGTTATTTTGATGGTTGTTTTAATATTATTTTGTTAGTTCTTTGCTGTATGGTGTTTTTGTACAGATTTAAGATAAATTGTCAAATATCAAAACAGTGTGTTGCATTTAGGAAGCATCAGAGAGAAATAGAGGCAAAGGCTTTTTCATTGAAGAAAAAAGAAATCAAAAAGAGCGTTTTCCATGCTTTATACAAAGTGAAAACACCATTGTTCCTTTTTAAAAAGGCTGTTTTCTATGGTTAGCAAAAAGGGTGTTTTCAATATCAAAAAGGGTGTTTTCGTTTCTTTCTCTATTTAAGTAGATTTTTGGAGCCGTCATTGGGGGGAGACATATAGACACATAGACGCAGATACATATAGGGTTTTGAGAGAGAATTGATTTGAGAGAACAATTCTCAATCTCTTTTCAATTTATTTTGCTGTTACAACAACAATTAGTTTAGGATTTAATTTAAAATTTCGATCAATTGTTCTTATTTCGGATTGAAGATTAATTTAGTGGATTGAAATCAGAATTGGGGAAACTCTAACCTAAATAATACAATATTCTCTATTTTATTTTTAATCTTATTTCAATTCAATTAATATTATTATTTTGTGATTTCTTAGCATGATGATGATTATGATTAAGATTGAAATTAATTATTTGATTGAATTGATGAACATGGAAACTATCATGAGCTAAATATTTTCAGTCTAGGGTAAAGATGATTCCTTTTGAATGATTAAGTATGGGCTAATTATAGGTTAT
>CATKHJ011083580.1:0-25321 GCA_949750685.1 Vernicia montana
AATTGTTAATTGGGGAGTGGATGTAGGATTTGTTATAATCCGAACCACTATAAATCTTTGTGTCTTTCTATTCTTCTTACTCTTTCTTAATTAAATTTTTTAATTGCCCACCAATTCAACTCCCCTTCTTGGTTCATCTTAGGCTATAAGTGGTATCAGAGCATTGGTCTCATTTTTACAAACTTAAGTGTGTGAGAAAAGATCAAAATGGCCAATGAAGGGATCAATCACCTCAAACCTCACTTTAATGGCACCGATTATGCTTATTGGAAGCATAAAATGGAAGTTTATCTCGATAGTGACATTGTGGATCTATGGGATAGTGTGCTTGAAAAATGGAAACCTCTATCAAAGGTGGTTGAAGAGTTGATTCTAAGAAAGGAATGGGTAGAGGCTCAAAGGAGAGCCAATGAAAAGAATAAAAGAGCAATGGCAATCCTCCTTAGTGCTCTTTATAGAGAAGAATGTGGGAGAGTTCAACAATGTACAAGTGATTTTAGCATTTGGAACACATTGGAGAACTATCATGAGGGCTCCAAGTAAGCAAAATCTAAAAAGATCCAAATGCTTGTTCATGAATATGAACTCTTCAAGATGAAGCCAAGTGAGAATGTAACCGATATGACAAATCGTCTACTTGGCATTGTCACTAGCTTGAGGAAGTTTGGAAAGAGTTACTCTTTAGAAGATAGCAACAATAAGATTCTTAGAGCACTTCCAAAGAAGAACTTTGAATCCAAAGTCTTATCAATTGAAGAAGCTCATGATCTTGAGAGGCTTCCAACGGATGTCCTTATTGGGAAACTTCTCACTCATGAGATGACTTTAGAAAAGGAAGAAGTTCAAGTTGAGAAGAAAAAGGCTCTTGCTCTCAAATGCTCCAAAGATCATGATGAAGAAAGTCAAAGTGACTTGGATGAAAGTAAAGAAGAAGATGATGAATTGGAAATACTTTCAAGAAGAGTGAAAGAGATCATCAAAAGCAAGTAGAAGAGATCATTTAGAAAATCTCCTTCCAACTCTACCTCAAATGCCAATTCCAACAAGGAAAAGAAAAGTGAAGTGACTTGCTATGAATGTGGAAAATAAGGCCACATCAAACCGGAGTGTCCCAAACTTAAGAAGAAAAAGAAATGGGAAAAAGAGAAAAAGAAGAACTTCAAGGCTACATAGGATGAGGACTCTTCCAATGATAAAGAAGAGGAAGAGGTTGCTAATCTATACTTTATGGCCTTGGAGGACTCTCTTAATGAGGTATGCTCTACAACTCTCTCTTGTAATAATTTAAATAATGGTAGTGATGATGATGTAGATAATGATGAAATCTTAGAAGCCATGGTTTTAAAATGTGAAAAATACTTTTCAAAAATGAAGTTTTACAAAGAAAAGTATTTAAAACTTGAGGAAGATTTTAAAAGTTTAGGAAAACTTGTTTTGAGCTTAAAAACATCTAATGCAACTCTTAAAAGTTCTTTGGATGAAGTTACTTCTAAAACTTCCTCTCTTGAATCCTTATATAAGGAAAACAATATTTTAAAATTGGAAGTTGAGGAATTGAGATCTTCTATTTCTAAATTCCATAAAGGGAATGAAGCTTTGGATACACTTATTGTATCTCAAAGACCACCCCTTGTGAAATATGGACTTGGTTTCAATAATTCATCTACTTCTACATCCCCATCCCCCTTGTTTGTTAAAGCTTCTACACTTCAAACCTCTAGCATAGAGATTGTTCATAAAGAGGCAAATGCACACACAAAACCTCCAAATCCTAAAATGATTGAGAAAGGTTCACATGACTCAAGAGCTAAGTCTCAAAGAGTTAATCATTCATTTAAATACAACAAGAAGTATAATCAAACTCACCCACAATCACAATTTCACTCATGTTCTTGTTTGCATAGTAAAAATATTGCAAATGTGCCAAAATCTCATAATAAAGTGGCAAGGCATAAAAAGACTTATAAGTCAAAGCTAAAATACCATTATTATATGAAGGAAGGCCACATCAATATATTTTGCTATATTAGGAAGGCTCAATTGAAGTTTGAGGAACCTTTTAAGACTAACCTCTAAGGACCCAAATATGCTTGGGTACCTAAGAAAAGATAAATTGACATTTATTGTAGGTATGCCTTAAGTCCACCTCAAATCAAAGTGAATGGCATGTGGATAGTGGATGTTTAAGGCATATGACCAGAGATGCTAGTCTCTTCATCTCATTGAAGAAAAAACAAGGAGGTAATGTCACATTTGGAAACAATGCCAAGGGTAAGGTAATTGGCATTGGATCAATTGGTAAGGAAGGTTGTTCCCTAATTGAAGATGTTTATTTGGTTAATGGTTTAAAGCATAATTTATTAAGTGTAAGTCAATTATGTGACAAAGGTAATAAAGTCATCTTTGACTCCAAAAAATGTCTAGTCACTACCTTGGTAGATGACAAAGTGATTTTCAAAAGAAAAAGAGATGGCAATACCTACATAATTAACTTATACAATTTAACTAACCACAATTTCAAATGTCTTGTATCTATTAGCAATGAATCATGGCTTTGGCATAGAAGGCTTGGTCATACAAGTATGGAGTTAATTCATAGCCTAAGCAAAGATGAGCTAGTTGATGGACTCCTAAGGATCAAATTCTCAAAGGACAAGACATGTGGACCATGCCAAATGGGGAAACAACACAAATCTTCCTTCAAGTCAAAAAATATTGTAAGTACTTCTAGACCTCTACAACTCATTCATATGGACTTGTTTGGACCTAGTAAAGTTGTTAGTTTGAGTGGAAAGCTATATGTATATGTACTTATTGATGATTACTCTAGATTTTCTTGGGTTAGTTTCTTAACTCATAAGAGTGATGCTTTTAAAAGTTTTGCAAAGAAAGTTCAAAATGAAAAGGATATTTAATTTCAAAAATTAGAAGTGATCATGGAAAAGAATTTGAAAATGAATCATTTGAGAACTTTTGCATTGAATTTGGTATTTCTCATAATTTTCATCTCCTAGAACACCCCAACAAAATGGTGTAGCCTAAGCAAAGATGAACTAGTTGATGGACTCCTAAGGATCAAATTCTCAAAGGACAAGACATGTGGACCATGCAAATGGGGAAACAACACAAATCTTCCTTCAAGTCAAAAAATGTTGTAAGTACTTCTAGACCTCTACAACTCATTCATATGGACTTATTTGGACCTACAAGAGTTACTAGTTTGAGTGGAAAGCTATATGCATATGTACTTATTGATGATTACTCTAGATTTTCTTGGGTTAGTTTTTTAACTCATAAGAGTGATGCTTTTAAAAGTTTTGCAAAGAAAGTTCAAAATGAAAAAGGATATTTAATTTCAAAAATTAGAAGTGATCATGGAAAAGAATTTGAAAATGAATCATTTGAGAACTTTTGCATTGAATTTGGTATTTCTCATAATATTTCATCTCCTAGAACATCCCAACAAAATGGTGTTGTAGAGAGAAAATGGCGACTGTTCCATACAAATGGCAACCGCTATTGAGCTATAACTAGAAATGATCATTTCATCCAGTAGCGTTTGCGGTCACAGTTGCGAACGCGACTTTGAGCGCCATTTAAAGATCGAGACCGAAACCTTCATGTTGCCATCGCAACATTCATACAATAGCGAAGAGCTGCAACGGTAATATAAGCAGCGAACGAGATTCAGCCACGTGGCACTAGCCATTATGATCATATGAACATAGTGCCCGAGAAATGGTCATTGAGACCGCAATATGTCCATAGCAACCGAGAAAATTGATTAGCGACCGCGATATTGTCCTGATAGAGCATTTAATGCGGATTTTGTAGCTGTTGAGTGAGATTTTCTCTATACCTTTTTGTAACAGCTCTTTTATGAAGGGAAACTATAAATACCACCCCCCCCCCCTAAGAGTCTTCAATACACAGAACAACCTCTCTAGCTACAAAACTCTTGCAAATTTAATTTAATTTTCATTTAACACCTTGTTTGTTAGTTGTAAGAGCATTCATTGTTCAAAAGGGTTTGAGTGTTAGCCATTAAACACTTGTTAGGTTAGAGAGTGATCCTTTCTAAAACTCTTGTTGGGTTTGAGTGTTAGCCTTAGTGAAAACACTTGTGATGTTTATAGTGTAAGTCTTGAAAACACTTTTAAAAGTTTGGTGTGAGCTTAAATACTAAGTTGGGGTGAACTTATTAAAACTCCATAGATAGTGAAATACCTAATTGTTAATTGGGGAGTGGATGTAAGATTGGTTATAATCCGAACCACTATAAATCTTTGTGTCTTTCTTTTCTTCTTACTCTTTCTTAATTAAATTTTTTAATTGCCCACCAACTCAACCCCCCTTCTTGGTTCATCTTGGGCTACACTAGCATTTAAAGACGATCAATTAAAATACTAGTACCAATAACATCAGAATTTAGAGAGACCATAACTTTATTATTTCCAAAATCGTAAGAGTATCCATATTTGTCCAAACTGGAAACAGAAGTTAAACTCCTTTTAAATGATGGAGCTATAAATGTTTCAACTAAATTCAAATAACAACCAATTTTTAAAAGCAATCTAAAATGCCTTACAACTTCCAAAGGGACTTTATTGCCATCGCTCACATAGATGAATCTTTTAGCATCAATTGGTGGTTGACTTTAGAGGCAACCTGTATAGACATACTTATGTGAGTAGTAGCACTAGAATCTATTCACCAAGTGTCTATAGGTACGTAAGCTAAATTAGTTTCAAAACAAACTAAAATGAGAACCTTACCCTTCTTTGCACGTCAGGCAGCGTATTTGGAACACTCTTGCTTCATATGTCCTCCATTCTTGTAAAAAAACAGGTGAATTCATCACCCTGCTTCTTCTCCTTTTTCTACGAGGGTGTTCCATCTGCAGTATCTTTAGCCCTATTATTTTTTTGTTCAGAGAGGTCGATGCTAAGTGAACACTTTTTGTCTTATCCCTCTAGATACTTTCCTCTTTTTGCACACATTGTGAAATGAGCTCATTAAGAGTCCATATATCCTTTTGAGTGTTATAACTCACCTTAAACTGACTGAATTGCACAGAGAGAGAAATGAGAATTAAATGCACGAATAACTCTTCATTTATTACTAACTTTAGTGCCTTTAGTTTTCCAGCAAGATTTGACATCTCCATTATGTACTCCCTTATGTTTTATTTTCCCTTGTACCTCATAGAAATCAGAGTAGCCAAATGGTTACTCGTTTTGATTTCTCATTTTTGGCAAAATACTGTTGTATTGCCATAATGGATTCCTTAGCATTATTGCTCTCAGAAATAAAGCCTCAAAACGCTTCCGGTATGGAACGTTTCATAATCATTAGACTCATACAGTTAGAGCGATCCCGTTTCTCAACTTTATCCTCATTTGAATTATCCGTAGTTGGAATGAGTCGCTCCGTCCTTAGCACAAGGTCTAAATCCATACAGCCGATGACGATTTCCACGTTCTCTTTCTAGACCTTAAAATTTGTACCATTTAGCATAGAAATGACACTAATTTGAGTATAAACATTATTTGCAGTTGCAGAAACTGAACAGAGAACAAAAAAACAGCACACAATCAATAATGATGCTATAAAATCAAGAATTTAGACAAGAAAATTATAAAACAAGATACCTAGCACAACTTGACATTTAGTGTTTGCACAGAAATATCAATTGTAAATGGTACTCTCAACTCAACAATCAAACATTGATAATAAATCCTGTCAAACAACAGCTTTTCTTTGGAACGACTACTATTCACATGGAAAATAACTCTATAATTATCAATATTTATCATCGCAAGTGTGTCTGTTGCTTGACCAAACATTAACATTTCTTTGAGCTGATCAATGTCCAAATAAATAATGAATACACAACATCTTCATATTCCAAATTAAATCAATTTACACAGCAGAGGTTACTTTAGTAACATATTGTTTCAATCAATTTAATTTAAGATACTAAATATAACCAGTGCAAACAAATTCCTTAATATTGCACATGGGCGTTGTTAACACCTTATGAAATAATGATTTTGTAATTTGAAGGGCGCGATTATAGAAATACAGATGTCATCAATTACTTAAAAAACACAATTCGTCAAAACATGCACTGTATTCATTATACATCAAATACTTTATCTTGATGCAAACTATATATATATATATGATCAATTATTTTTCGTGCTTTGTGAGTGGATATACATATATGTTGGCGTAGCTAGTGTATTCGCCGGCTCTCTATTCAATGCTATGCATAGTTCCTTGGTAACTTCTAGTTTGATAAGGGAAACTACAGAAAATGAATCTGCTAATGAAAGGACTAAATTTAAATTAATTAATATTAATATTAATAATTTAAAATTAAATTATTAATATAAATATTAATAATTTAATTAATTAATTAATAATTTAATAATGAATTTTAAAATTAAAATTAAATTAATTAATAAAATGATTAATAAGAATAATTAAAAATTTAAAGAAAATTATTTAAATAATTTATATATATATATATATATATATATATAAAACCAAATTGCATTTCAGTAGGCATAAACAACTAACCCAAAAACAATAAAAATAGGTAATCCATTAATGAAAACCACAAAATTGCAGTGTCGTCAATTTTAATGGATTATTTTGTTTAATCATCTTCTCCAAGTTTGCACAAAGCTGTAGAGGCAAGAGGAAGATGCTCATCACATAGGTAGGGATAGACTGCACTACCGATTTAATCAAAACCTCCTTACCAGCCCTTGATAAAAGCTTTTCCTTCCAACCTTGTAAACGATTCCAGACCTTGTCTCTAATAAAACCAAATACATCCTTTTTATTTCTGCCCACCACCAAAGGTAATACTAAATAGGGACCAGTGGCAGATCCCTAGGGGTGGGGATTTAAGACCCTTACTAAGTAGTACATGCCATTAAAAAAAACTAACATTTATAATTATTTCTGCCCTCAAACTTTTTATTTATTTATTTTATAATGCTTCTTATGAATGAAAAAAAAAAAAAAAAAAAAAACTTTTAGTTATAAATTAAAAATTTTAATTGTATTGGTCAAATTCTAATTAAATAAGTTTTAATAAGTTGAAATAATTAGTCAGCTCATTTATAATTTAAACTCATTTATTAATAATTAAAAAAAATTCTTAGTATTAATTAGAAAGAAAAGTCTTGTCTATATATATTAAAAAGAATAAGAGAATAAAGAAAAAATTCAACTAAAAGTTGGATTTGTAGTCAATTAAAATTTTAAAGTAACAACTTAAAAAGTAAATAAAAGAAATGTAAATGAGTATGATGTAAATTTATAGAGATAGAAAGAATTGTCCAATAACTATTTCCAATTATTTGTATTATAATTGTATATTCTTTTTTATAAAGATTCAAACACATATTTTTTTTTGTTATATATGAATATTGTCAAACAAAGGTCATATAATAAAAAAAGAAAATGATTTTCTTTTCAACTAATTGATCACTTATATTGAAAATAATATTATTAGATAATTTGATATAAATTCAATTACAGATAAAAAAAACAATATATACAATTTAAATTGCTTAACTTTATTAGATCATACACATAAATGACTAACTTTAATTTTATTATTCTAATTGAAGACATATGGAAAAATTTTTAAGTTTGGGTAATTAAATATGTTTATATATCTTTAATATGTAAAAGATATTTTATTATATATGTTTAAATAATAATATTTTGATTGAATTTTTTCATTAATTATTTTATAGCAACACATTCTCACTCCTGCAAGATTAAGTGGCATGATCTGCCACTAATTAACACTAATAGATGTTAATAAATTTCATAAAGTGAAATTATGAGATCCATTTCATATTTTAAAATAATAAAAAAAAATTCATTCATATTTTTAAATAACAATTGATCTGGGTTCACCTTTTTTAATTTTAATATTTTTTAAAAATATAAATAAAATATTTTTATTATTTAAAAATATAAAGTAGGTCTCACAATTTCACTTTACGAAATTTATTAATGTCTGTTAGTGTTAATTGACAGACATACTTCAAACTTATTGACCTAAATTGGGTGTCCAATTTAATCAATCTCGATTTTGATCTTGACAATCAAATTAAATTGTACTAATATTTTATCTAAGTGTATTTTAACAGATAAAATGCCTTAGAATTGCTTGGGATTCAAGAACTTGGAAAATTTCTTAAATATTCTATTGGACTCCTAAGTCGAGCCTACAACACCTACATTGCGCCCGCAACAAGCTAGTCACGACCGCAATATAATTCAAGCCATATAGCTTGAAAATGGTTGAGGTCCAGAGAGGTTTTGCGATCACAGTCGCGATCGCAAACTGAACGTGAAAGAGATATCGCGACATCAACCAGAAAGTAGCGACCGCGATATTCATAAGGCAGATAGCCGTTCTAACGGTCATATTGATCAAGCAATGAAGATCTGCCATGTGTCACTAGCCGTTGAGGCATATGAATATCGCGATCGCTATTCAACAGTAACGATCGCTACATGGACATCGCGACTGCGATTAAGGTTTCGCGACCGCGATTCAACTCTGACATGCATTTAATGCAGATTTTCTAACTGTTAGGGAGAGATTTGACCATGTCTCATTTGTAACGGCTCTTTAGTATTGGAAAGCCATAAATACTCCCTCCAAAAGCCTTCAATAACAACCAACAACTTCTCTAAGTGGCCAAATTCTTGTATTTTAATTTCTTAAGCCTTAAATTTCATTTAACACATTTTGTGTTTGTTGTAAGAGTTTTAATTGCTCAAGGGTTTGGTGTTAATCTTAAACACTTGATAGGTTTGGGAGTTAGCTTTAGTAAAACTCTTGTTTATATTTGAGTGTGATTCTAGTGAAAATATTTTTGAGGTTTGAGTGTGAGTCTAGTAAAAATACTTGTGGGGTTTGAGTGTGAGCCTTAGGAAAACACTTGTAAGGTTTGGTGTGAGCCAAAACACTAAGTTGAGAGTGAACTTGGTAAAACTCCATTGATAGTGAAATATCTAATTGGTAATTGGGGAGTGGATGTAGGATTGATTATAATCTGAACCATTATAAATTTTTGTGTTCCTTCTTCTTCCCCTTATCTCTTTGCCTCAAATTTAATTTTTAATTACCCATCAATTCAACTCCCTTTTTGGTGCATATTGGACAACAAAATTGAACAAAAAATGAAGTTAAAGGGTCTAATTAGACCTATTTTTTTTAAGACCCATATTAAACTTTAGATGTTGGGTCTTTCTCAATATTTTTATAACTGGATCGGAGACTGAACCAGTCTTTTGATTGGTTCTCTGTTTAACCGGTCCTTCTATCTTTTGACTGGTTCTCAATTTAACTGATCTGATCAACCAGTCAGATTTATGGGTATATTTTATTATTTAATAGCCAAATAAATAAAACCCTACAATCTTTAACTCAGCCGCTATTAAACCCATTTTCTCTCACTCTCATCTCTCTTTCATTTGCCTCTTTCCTCCATCTATTTGACATATTTACTCCCCCAAAAAACTTATTCAAGTCACAAATCTCTTTCATCTAGTTTTTCTCTTCTTTATCTATTTGTTAGACTTTCTCTACAAAAAGACTTTATTCAAGTCAAAAATCTCAATTACAGATATCAGTCTCTCGTCATTTAGTTCTTCTTCTCTCCTTTATCTATTTTTTAGATTTTCTCAAAAAAAAAAAAAAAAGAAACGTGATTCAAGTCAAAAAAAATTCTCGCTCTTCCTCCTCTATTCTAGATTTCATGTTAATATAAGCGTTGCCTTTTTTTTTTTTTTTTGTAATTATTTTAATTTTTTTATTGTGTTGATTTTGTTTAATTTAAGGAATGAAACCTTCTCACTATTTTATTAATTTGTTGATTTTTTTTCCTTTTAATCTATATTTTTTTAATCCTTTGCTTTTTCTTTTTTATTTTTAGTGCTAAAATGGTGACAATTCTACCATTTCTTTACAATTCTACTATTTCTTTCTTTTTTTAACGCCAAAATGGTTGCAGTTTAACAAAATTGGGTTTTTCGATTTTATCCAAACTTTTTTATTATGCTCGATTTTTTTGGTTCAATGATATCTGATTTTTTGTTGCTATTCAAATTGGACTAATGGCTGATTCCCGATTTAACACACCGATCTTTCCCTTACTTGAACAATAAAATCGAATAGCTAGTTGCTCAAGAGCTAACAGAGATTAGAAGTCTAAGGGCAAGTTTGACATTGTCTTTTTCCACATGTTTTTTGTTTTATCTTTTTTTTTTTTTTTTTTTCATGTAGTTGATTTTTGATATCCGTTTTTTTTTAGAAATAAGATAAACCATACTTTTTTAAAAAGTAGGTAAAAAAAAAAGTAGAAACAGTAAAAATAAATAATCTTACCCTATAAATAGAGTAGTTTGTTGAATCAAAGTGGTATGAAAAGGTATTTTTCTATTATATCTTCCTTTTCTTTTATCTTGTTTATCTTTCTTTCATAATATATTATTAGTTCGATTCTCTATTCTAATTTGATCATTAAATCATGTAAGTTTTACTTTGAAAATTTTAATTTTATGCCTATTATTTATTTTAATTTTTTTTTTTTTTTGAAGATTCTTCCATGATTACTTGTTATTGTTATTGTGCCTATTATTTATTTATTATTTATTGTGCTTTCATGATACTTGTATTTAATTGCAAAAGAAATTTCACAACAATGTAATCAATTATATTATTCTTGGATATAATATATTATGTATTGGTCAAATACATATTTTCTTCTTAAATTTGACACCGATGATCATTTTACCTTTGAACTTTTAAAAAAATACTTTAACTACCTAACTTGACAAATTATAATTATTGACCCCCTAATTATCCATTAGTACAGTGCGTATTTGACACGCATGCTAAGTGAACAAAATGCATATTATGTTGACTCTTTTTGCTGATGTGGCATGTGGATCCCTTTCTATTTCTTTGGTTACCACCAAAATACTTAAAAGACTATAACAACCCTAACTAAAATATTATTAACAATATTTGAAGCTTATTTTGAACATATTTATAAATTTAAACAGCCAAGAATGAAAGGAAGAAAGTGAATTAGTATACTAATTCCTCATCCTCGAATCAGTTTATAAGACGGAAAAAAAAAAAAAAAAACAAAGCTTTCAACTACTATATGCTACATATATATATTGTATAGAAGAATGGCATATGAAGTTCTGAAGCTTAAGTTTAAAGAAGCAAAAGAAATTACAAATGTAGACATATAATAAGTTAAAATGACCTGCCTCCTCCCATAGTTATCTGATATAAGACCCCAAGAATATGCTCCAATTAGCATACCAACAAAAATAAAGCTTGTTAATAGACTCTTTTGGCTTGAGAAGAGTCCCCACTCTGTCTTAACTGCCTGTCCCACAAAAGAGAGAATCATAATTTCCATTGCTTCTGGAAAAGAACCAAGTCCAGCATAAACAAGCACAAAAGCTTGGAATTTCCCAAATCTAACAGCATCAAATGCCTCATCCAAAGTGTACTCGAGACCTTCTTCATCCATCTATACTATCAAAGTATATCGATAGAGCAAGTGAGTTTCAGAGAGAGAGAGAGAGAGAAAGAACACGAAAGGAGAAGAGTGTGAGAGAGAACGCGATTAGGAATTTTAATAAATTAGGGAATATTTCATTTAATAAAAAAAATTACTTTTAAATTCATGTCAGACCTCATCACTCACCTTACATGCGTATGCATTCACGCTCAATATTAACTGAACAATTAAGGGGTTAGCAGTTATAATTTGCCAAATTGAGTAGTTAAAGTGGTTATTTTAAAAGGTCAGGGATAGGGATGGCAATTTTGATCAACCCCGGGTATTCACTTAACCTTACCCTAATGGGGTAGATAAAATTCGCCTCGTTTATAAATAGGACAGGAGTGGGTATTGGCATATCCGCCCCGAATATATATATATATATATATATATATATATATATATATATATATATATATATATATATATATATATCATTTTTATATCATTTTTACATATATTTATTGATATTATAATTATTTTTTTAAAATAAAATATATATAATGACGTATTATGTATATTTTAAAAAATATAATATGTATTTATGTATATTATAAAAATAAATTCTAAAAAATCTAATATGTATTTAGGAGAAAGTACAAAAAATTACATGTGGTTTGACCCTTTTATACTTATGGGTCTGTGAAATTTTTTTTGACAAAAAAGAGTATATGCTTCACGCCATTAGCACTTAATGGTTCACATCCCTAACGTCGTTAGTGCATATTTACTTGGCACTGACGTGGCTCTTATGAACCCCTTATATAATTTTTTTTATTGAATTTTCACGTGAATTAATGAATGCCATGTGTACAAATGGCTAATAAAAATATTTTTATTAAGAAAATAAAATTTACTTTTATTAAAAAGTAAAAAATTGATAAAGTAAGAAAAATAATTAAAACAAAAAATAACAGAAAATAAAAACAAGAAAATTTATCAAATTCATCATCATCATGGCAAATTGCTAAAGTGAGAAAATTAAAATTGCTCATTATACTGAGATTAAAAAGATAATAATCATCAGCACTTCAAAGCTTTTAAAATTAACGACAAATTTAGAAGAAAAAAAAATCACTCTTATAAATGAATGAAAGTGAGATAGTGAGAGACAAACCCACGTATTGTTA
Source organism: Vernicia montana (assembly GCA_949750685.1). Classification (NCBI taxonomy): domain Eukaryota; kingdom Viridiplantae; phylum Streptophyta; class Magnoliopsida; order Malpighiales; family Euphorbiaceae; genus Vernicia; species Vernicia montana. The sequence goes on from CATKHJ011083580.1 coordinate 12,758, forward strand.
GTGCCTCGAGGAAACTTAAGAATTAACTTGCAATGGTCAATATGATATGTGTCGTAATACTGAAAATGGAGATAGCATCGTAATTTAACGAACTAACCACTGCTGAACAGATGACTGGAAATCGGATAAAGTACGAATTTCTTCTTTGTTGAGATTTGAATTTCGATTACCTGCAAAATCATGGCAGAAACAAAAATTAAAATTAGAGTTTATAAGAATTTAGAAAAGAAAGTTCAAAGAAAATAAAATAAAAACATATGAAGAAAGAGGATAGAATAGCGAAAACAATTAATTTAGCTGGCTTCTTGCTTATATGAGCCCCATGGCTGCAAATGTAGATTCTTGAAAAATAGAGGAGCAATTACTTTGTTTATTAGTGAACCTATGCATCGAAGTATAAACAAAATTAAAACAAAAAACCTAGGCACACAACTAAGAAACATATTACAAATCAAAAAAGTTAACTTTGAATTATATATTAAAAAAAAAGAAAAAAAAAGGCAGATGTAGATCAGGACTCATCTGGACTAGTGAAGGTGACGACAGGCGAAGGAACAGCAAAGGTAGAAGTCGACGGCGAGATCTGGACTAGCAAACGACGAGATTTGGATTGCTATGGTTGTGGATCGTTAAGCCCACGTCGCGCCAAGGAGGAGCCCAAAGTCGCAGACCACCGTGTGTCTGAAGCCGGCCACGATCGGCACTGATGATGATTTAATTTTCTTGATTTTGTTTTATAGTTTTCTCACTTAGCAATTTGCGATGATGACGATGATGTTTTCTGTTATTTTTTATTTTAATTAATTTTCTTATTTTTTCAATTTTTTACTTTTTAGTAAAAATAAAAATTTATTTTCTTATTTTCTTAATAAAAATATTTTTTTATTAGCCATTTATACACATGGCATTAATGAATGCCACATTGCATTCATTAATCCACGTGGAAATACAATAAGGAAAAAAAAAAAGTTATGTAAGTGAGGCCCACAAGAGCCACGTCGGCGCCAAGTAAGTAGGTACTGATGGCGTTAGGGCTATGGACTCCTAAGAGCTAACGGCGTAAAGCACAGACCTCTCTTTGTCAAAAAAAATTTCACAAACCTATAAGTGTAAAAGGGCCAAATCACATGGTACTTTTTTGTACTTTTTCCTAAATTATATTAGTTGAAAAAAGATGGAATCAAAATGAAATGGTTGTGGACTATAATTTTGCATATAGTGTAGTATTAGATATTATGAATGAAAATAAGGATCTTGATCTATAATTTGTTCAAGGATGTCGAAATGGAGTTGATTGGCTAAAATGAAAAGATGCAATACAAGCAGAATTGAATTCTCTTGAAAAACATAAAATTTTTGTACTAATAGTCCAAACACCTAAATGTGTGAAACTGGTAGTATACAAATGTGTATTTATGCAAAAAAAGAAATAAGAAAAATAAAGTCATAAGATACAAAGTAAAACTTGTTACACAAGGATTTTCGCAAAGACCTAGAATTGATTACGAAGAGACATACTCTATATTTCGATATCTTATTAGTCAAGTAGTGCATGAAAGACTTGATATGCAGCTAATAGATGTATTCACAACCTATTTATATGGCTCACTTTAGGGCTGCACAAAAATTAACAAAACCGACCAAATTGAATTATCCAATTCAATCCAAACCAAAAAATATGGTTTAGGTTGTTTCATGATTGGTTATGGTTTTAAAATTTTTATAAACCAGATTTTTGGTTTGGTTTTAGTTTAAGAAAATGAGTATTCAATTAAACTGAACTAAACCAATAATATAATAAAATTATGTATTTTTTAGATATGTACTTTACTAATATGCAAATTATTTTTTAAATTTTTTAGAAGTTAAAGATATCTATTAAATTTTTATATTTTAGAGAATTTTTATATTGTTATTTTGATTCCCACTAACTTTTTGGAGAATATTTCATTCTAATTTATTATTATTATGTTATAAAATTTCAAATACACAACCTGAAATTTGTTTTTTTTTTTTTTTTTAAAAATTATTTTATAGTTTTGATATGGTTGATTGTTATCTAGTAATATGATTTTATTTTAATGTCTATTAAATTTCTATGATTTCTTCAATTTTTTATTTTATTTATTTTTTACTTTTGTCAAACCGACCAAACCGACTATCCAAACCGAATCCAAATAGTTTTGGTTTAGATATTTTTTAGTATTACTTGGTTTGGTTAACAGTTGATGTATTTAAAAATCGACTTTATTGGTTTGGTTAGAAATATTTACTCCAAACCGAACCATGAACACCCCTAGCTCAATTGATAATGATATTTATATGAAAATCCCTGAAGGATTTAAAATGCTAGAAAAATATAATTCAAGTTCTCGAGAAATTTATTCAATTAAATTACAAAAATCTTTGTATAGATTAAAATAATCTGGGCGCATGTGGTATAATCGTCTTAGTAAATACTTGTTAAAAGTAGGTTATAAAAATGATCTTTTTTGTCCATGTGTTTTTATAAAGAAGTATGGATTTAAGTTTGCTATAATTGTTGTATATATTGATGATTTAAATATTATTGGAATTCCTGAAAAACTTCCAAAAGCAATAGATTATTTGAAAAAAAAAAATTGAGATGAAAGATCTTGAAAAGATAAAATTCTGTCTTGATTTACAAATTGAACATTTAGCAAGAGAAATTTTTATTCATCAGTCAACTTATACAGAAAAGGTTCTTAAACAATTTTATATGGACAAAACTGTAATGCCTTAGAACTTGAAACCCTAATCCTGGAGAGTTAGTTGCATAGTTTCTAAATTTAGGATAAATTTAGGCAAAAACTAATAAGGTGTATAAGCATATGTGTGCTTCCTAATTAATTAGTAATAAATTGAATAACATAGAAAAATTAGAAACTTTAAGTAAATGAAGAATTTAAATTCAAATGATAATTAAAATTTCTTAAAGAATGAAGGGAAAATTAAGAGAGAGGAAAAAGAAATAATAAATGGCATTATTGTAATTAGAAAAAATATATAATATAGAATTTTTGCTCTAAAGTGGCCGGCCATGCATAATCAATTGGCCAATAAAATGTTGACAATTTTTTCATTATTTTCTAATATAAAAGTTATTTACCTTTTACAACTTTCTCCATTTCTCTTCCATTTCTTTTCAATTAGTCTCTATCTTCTTTTTTCTTCCTCTCTAAAACAACTTAAGGAAAAATACTAAATTTTTAATCAACCTTGAGTGACCATTCAAGGAAGATTTGGAGAGGAAAGATTCATTTAAATTTTAAAGGTAAGTCTAATTTTAGTCTCCTAGTTGAATATTATTTTTATTTTCCTAACTCTTATGTTTTGACCAAACTAAGGGGAAATTAGAATTAATGTTTTCTAATTTCAAATAAGTGAGAAATGGATTTAATTAAGTGTATTAAAGATTGAATTTAGCTTTGAAACCTCTAATTAAATTGAATTTAAGTTTGGAAGGAAATTATGGTTAATTAGGATTTTGGTAATCAAAAACTTGTACCTTCGGTTTAAAGGTCGCATGCCTCTTCAATTGCCTCGATGCATGAAAAATTACCTTCCCATGTTGCATGAGTACACATCTTAATTCCTCTCTTGACGCATTACAATAGATTCCAAAACCACCTAATCCCTTTAGTAATGCAAGCACTGGAGTTGTAATGAGACAAGTTTTGAGCTCTTAGAAACTCTCTTCACATGTCTTATCCCACTAAAACTTCACTTACATCCTTGTCAATTTGGTCAATGGTGCAGCTATCTTGGAAAAATCTTGAACAAATCTTCTATAGTAGCCCGTCATTCCAAGAAAACTACGGATTTCAGTCACATTGGTGGGTCTAGTCCAGTTAGATACTGTTTCAATCTTCTTTGGATCTACTTGTATACCCTCCTTACTCACAATATGTCCTAGGAAGCATACACGATCAAGCCAAAACTCACATTTCGACAATTTGGCATACAATTTGTGCTCCCTTAGGGTTTATAACACCATTCTCAAGTGCTCTTCATTACTCTTAGATTAAATAAGGATGTCATAAATGAAGACAATGACAAATTTATCTAAGAATGGTTTGAATACCCTATTCATTAAATCCATAAAGGCTGCAAAGGCATTGGTTAAGCCAAATAGTAGCACCGTGAACTCATAGTAGCCATACCTCATTCTGAAAGCAGTCTTGCATATATCCTCTTTTTGGATTTTAAGTTGATGATAGCCTAATATGAGATCAATTTTAGAGAAATAACTAGCCCATTTAATTAATCAAATAGGTCATCTATCCTCAGTAAAGGATAATTATTCTTGATAGTCACCTTATTCAACTGTCGGTAATCAATGCATAACCTTAGTAAACCATCCTTCTTCTTCACAAATAAGACTGGTGCACCCCATGGAGAGCTGTTTGGCCTAATGAAATCCTTATCCAACAAGTCTTGCAATTGCACTTTCAATTCCTTCAATTCTGTTGGTGCTATACGGTATAGAGGAATAAATATGGGTTGGGTACCTGAAAGGAGTTCAATATTGAACTCAATCTCCCTTTCAGGTGGCAACTTGGAAAATCCTTTGGAAAGACATTTGAAAACTCATTAATTATTGGTATCTCATGTATCTCACTGGAAGTCTTTTTTGTATCCACAACATCATCTATATACCTTTGATATCCCTTCCTCAAAAGTCTTTTAGCCCCAATGGCTGATATAAGATTGGAAGGAACATCACTTCTATCCCCTTGAAAAACAAACTCCTCTTTCCCTTCACTTTTGAGCTCTATTTTCTTCTCATGACAATCTATACATACATGGTGAGTGGATAGCTAATCCATCCCAAGTATCACATTAAACTCTAACACTACTAATTCAATCAAATCCACAGGCAGTTTCCTATTTTCAATTTCTACTGTGCAAGAGGGGTACATACGATTTACATCTATTGTCTCACCTAAAGGTGTGGTAACTTCTAGGGGGATTTTCATAAGTTCTCTATCCTTATTCAATTTACTAGCAAAGCATGGTGATACAAACAATTATGTGGTACCAGAATCAAATAAAACACGGGCTTGTACACCTTGGACAGAGACAGTATCTGCCATAGTAGTATTTGAGGCTCGGGCCTCCTGTTGATTCAGGACAAATACTCTTCCTCTCCCTCTTCCTTCTCCTGCTTGGCTTTCCCTTAAAGCTTGACTTTGACCTCTTCCCCTTCTTCCAGATCTCCTAGTATCTGGCCTTCCCATTTGGACTGTGGGTTGAGAAGCCATAGGCATGCTTTATTGTTCTCTCATCTGAGGGAAATCTTTGATAAAATACCCCATTTGTCCACAGTTCAAGCACGCTCATGTAACAAATTTATAACTTCCCCCATGTCTTCTTCCACAGGTAGAACAAATAGGAGTGGAAAATTTTTATTGTGAGGGTCTTGGGGCATTCATGGTTTCCGAAGCATATGCCACTGAGGTATTACTGGATTGGCCTCTATTTTGGCCTCCTCCCATTGATTGGCTTTGAATTACAGTTGAGGCTAACTGTTCATATGCCTTCACTTATGAACTACTTCCACCTCCTCTGCCATAACCACCTTAGCCCTTACTTTTGCTTATTGCCTTCTGATCCCTTTCCGCTCTGTCTTCCTTACATTTGGCCTCCATTGCCTTAGCCTTGTCTATTAGTTTCGACAATGATATTAACTTTGTAGCATATAGAGCATTATATAGTGGAGTAGTCAAACCCTTTCTGAATCTCTTAATCCGGGTTGCTTCAGTGGGAACTATCTCTTGAGTAAATTTGCTCAATCTAATAAACTCATTAGCATAGTCAGTTACGCTCATGTCCGTCAGCTTCAAATTTTCAAATTGAGTTATTCTCCTTTCTTTTTCCCCTTCACCTAGAAACTCATCCATCATATCTTGTTTAAATTGTTCCCATATGGGTGGAGTATCCCCATACAACTAGTTCTCTATATTCCTCTGGAATCAATCCCATGCATTATCTTTCAAGAGCAATCCCACCAATTCAATTGCCCTCGCATCAAAATATGGCAATCTTCTAATCACATTCTCTACCACTTTTAAGAATCCATGTGGTTCTTCCCCTTCTTCCCCCCTTAAACTCTGGTAATCCCATCTTCAAAAAATTATACATGGAGACACCACCATCATCAAGAACTCTCCTAGCTACTTGTCTAAGTACTGGAACATTTGTTTGCACTGGTGGTAGTGGAACTACCTCAGGCTATTGTTGCCTTGCTTGTTTAAGCTCCCTAATAATTTGCCTCAACTCTTGCAATTCTTGTCTCATATCATCCACATTCTCTTATGGAATATCTTCCTCTTCTACTTGTACTCTTCTCCTTACTCTAGGTAGTTCCACAACTTCCTTCGATACTGATGCAACATCTGAGGTCACATTAAATATTTCTCTTCTTCTTGGACGAGGTGGTCCTCTTCTAGGGCACCCTTTTTCTCTTTCTCTTCCTATTCCTCTTCCTCCTCCTCCTCCTCTTTTAGGCGACATCTACAAAGCAAACACATATACATGAGAGAATTTAGTATAACCGGATAACGCGGATCTAACATAAAAGATAACTTTAATTAACGTGAAGGAAAAATCCTATGCTCCAGGGTATTACACTTATCCTATGACTCATATAGTTTATTCTAAATTTAATATTTTTACTTTAGCTCTGATACCAACTCTATCACGACCCAACTTTTTAGCTGTGATGGTCATAAGGCATGGGTGAGCATAAGACTACCAAAAACCCATATAATCCTTACCTACTAATATATGGTATCAAGCAACCATACATAAACAGTCATCAAATCATAATACAAACTTGACAGCATTACAATTATAACCTTAACATTTACCTAAAATCACAACCTGCAATTAAAAACGCTTCCAATTCCCACCTTATATCCTCACTACGAACAATGATCTCAATTCTCCTTATGCTCTTATCAATCGATCATTTCACATAAATCATTCACTATTCAACATTTCATATAAGATTTAATTAAAAACTTCTTATATACATAATGTCATCAATTATCATCATACTTAGTACATAATCCATATTCTTATATATTAATTCACAACCATATCAAAGTAGTTATTTACAACCATGGAGCTCTAAAATTTTATATCGAATATATACATTAGCAAAAGAGATCCTTACTTTAAAACTAGTCCCCCAAGAGATGAAAAAGGTCTTGAGGAGTTTGTTTTGCACTATCTACTAATCTCCTGTAAAAATATAACCACAAAACTTGTGAGATTTCTCAGTGAGTAAAAATTATACTACCATACTTATGAGGTTAGGGATACAAGAACTCACAAGAATGTGGTAAGGTTTGGATTCTTGGTTGGGAAGTGGATGTGGGCTTTAGGGTTGGATAAGGGGTAATGGTCTTTGGATGAGAGGTGATGTTTAGATTCATGGTTGAGAAGTGGATGTGAGTTTTAGGGTTGGATAAGAAATAATGGTCTTTGGATGAGAGGTGAGATTTAGATTCATGGTTGGGAAGTGGATGTGAGTTTTAGGGTTAAATAAAAGGCAATCGCATTTAGGGTTCTCAATTTAAGGTTTAAGATTTAAGGTGTTTATAGAGAGGTGAATGTTTAGGGCTTGGGGTTGACCCTATATCAGTTCAAGGTAGGACATAGAATTGAATGTATGCATTATGATTTATGGATGCATTGTATGCATGAAAAAAAATAGTTCATGATTATGCAATCATGCAAAGGCTTCATTTATTAGGGTATATACAACCTAAGGCCTAAGTTCTAGGTCCATTATATGAAAAGGTAAAGGTGGCTTGAAAGGATACTCGTCACACTAGAGCAGTGATATACCTAACCACATGTGAGTCAAAGAGTCTCACGTGGGTCCAACAGCACGAACTGCCCGTTACACATTTGAAAGAATCAAAGGATTCGTCACAAGGTGGATGCTTTCACTATCGGCGAATAGATCCAAAGAGGGTTACCCACTTGATGCTACAATCGCTATCCATTATTTTTCTAAAAGCTATATTATGAGGCAATGAGCCTATGCAAGTAATGCATGAAAGCTATGATTATATTAAAAAAAAAAAAATTCAAACTTTCATTTAAACCAATTATTAGTCCTCTTATTTCTTTTTATTAAAAAGAAGGTGGTCCCTAATTGAGTCGCCAACTATGAGGCATCGCCCAAGCATCAGTCCAGTCTACTATGGAATAAAAATGTTCATTTAGGTTTAGTCTCATGGATGAAGCACTCACGCTTATTTGATTGAAAATTGATTTTTAAGAGTCGCCACCTTAATTTATTTTTAATTGAAAAAATATAAGGTAAAAATCTATTTTGTGACTCCAATTAATTATCCTAAAGAAAAATGCACTAGACCTTCGAAATCAAAGAGGATTCGGGGACTATATTTTTTGTTTGATTTGAAAATATTGGTTTGGTTTAATGATATAAAAATAGTTTTGATGAAAAATATTATTTCATGAATAATTTAATTAATGGAACGGCAATTTAAATGTGAAATGACAATCAAATATACATCCATTCATCCATACATAAATAAATAAATAAAACAAATTAATAATAAATTAAGATTACAATTAAAACTAACAATTATGGGATATCTCCTTTAGCTCTTATGAATTCTAGGAAGATCACACATTTTCCAAAGATAAAGGAAATAAAAGAAAAAGAAGAAGAAGAAGGTGATAGGGAAAAGAAGTTGTTTATTTTAGATTGGATTTGCCACTTGAACCAAGTGTGCCTGCGTATCCCTTTGAATGGGAATCAAAACCCACGCAGTTCTTCCATCTTGCAATAGGATTTTATTTTAGTATTGCCATTTTATCATTGTTTGGTTGATTAATTTTTAGAAAAAATGTAGAAGAAGAAAAATTATTTTATTTTAAATTAAAAATAAAAATAAAATACTCATCTTGCGTTTTCGAGGCTTGGGGATGTATGGAGGATGGAGCGACTTGCCAGATAGCAATTCCACCCTTTTTTTTATGCAAAGAAATTGCAAATATGGGCTCCATGTCAATTTGAAGAAGAGAGGATTTGATTACTCAAAATATTAAGATTTTAATTATTCAAACCAAAGAAATAATTGAAAAAAAAAAACTTAATTTAATCCAAGCAGCACTAAATTAGGCGGACTAAACCAATGATGAATTAACCCTTGAAGACTTTAATGAAGAAAATAGAGAGAAGATCAGAGGGTTGAGAGGACAACTATCAACTAACAACCGGGAGTCCAGAATAATGAACTAGAGGGTCAATATTTATAGGCTGAAGGTCCCAAAACTTTTTGATGTGGAAAAAATGCTCCAAAATAGGTTGAAAATTGGGTCAGGGCGTCACGCGCCACAGAGGCATCCTGCAGCATCTGCAAGCCTTCCAGTTTTTTTTTATGATTTATTTTTATTTTTGGATATGCAAAATTAAGGGTTCATAATTACGAAGGAAAAGGATGCGAGACAGAATTTGAGATGATAGAAATTATGAGAGACATGACATAAAGAGGAACCGAAGATGAAGCTAAAGATGTTCATGAATTTACGAAAGGAACTAGGTAAGTCTTAAAAAAGTAGAACGAGGATGAGCTGTGAACTCAATGATAGGGCTTCGATGTCTGTGTTCGTATTATTGTAATGTGTATTGTAAGCTGATAGTGGGTTTAGATACTTTTATGATGTATCGGATAATGTGTGGTTATGATGGAAAAATTATCTACCATTGACAATTTTCTAGATAATTAATAAAAGCTTTTCATTCTAATAAAAGTTACCTTTCCAATAAAAAAATTTCTTTACCAATGCAACTTGTATTTTTCATAAATGACTATTGACGGCTTTTTGTCAAATCAAGAATATAATATTGTTATTTCTTTTATATTTAAAAATCTTTGAGACTATTCAGTAACCATTTGTAAACAATTACATTTCTTTTTCTAAAACTTTAACTTTTATGGATTTCTTTCTCAAAATTCTACAAAGATTCAAACTTAAACTGAATCTTTTCTTTAAAGAGAGACAGTAAACCTTCAAATTAAACCTAAGATCTAAATGGTAGATATTTTTTTAGTTTTCTTAAAAGAGCTTCAGGTGGATCTAAATGATAGATCTGTGGATTCGATGAGTCCAAAGATGATAGATATCAAGCCAAGGAATGATCAGGGAATTATTAAGGTGAATCCTAATGGAGATTTTGATAATGATTCTTTTGACTCTATTAGAGAAGCTAGCACATTGGTTGAAGGGTGAAAATTCTTTTGAGGTAAGAAATGGAATCTAAGAAATACATGAATTTTCATAAAAATCATTCTATGTTGTTCATTGAATTCCATTCCTTTGTTGAAAATTTCCTAAGTATTTTTATTAGTGTTATTGTTACCATCCATCGGTATCTTTCTATTGTAAACCTCATTGTAAGAATCTGACCTTGTAATTAACGGGGCTATTTGGGCTGAAGTCATTGTAACTATGATTGATGAGGCTACTTGAGTCGAAGCCAATATGTTTGTAATTGATGAAGCTATTTGGGCCAATCTTATGTTTGAATAAAATTTCCATTTGGATCAAATATTATTTATCTTTTAAACCATACACTGACAAAACGCCCAACTAATGAGGGAAAATCCATTAGACCAAGTGCACTAGTGATTCGACTGACCAAGTCTATAAACAAAGTCAAATGTTTCTTCGCATGCGTGGGATGATGTTAAGGGCGTGGTAGCTGTCCTATCTTAATGTACTAATATTTACTTGGGGACAGTAGTGTTATCCAACCCATGATGTTTTCTACTGATGCTATTGTTAAGGAGACTTTTGAGGTAGCGATTCGCCCCACCCATTAGATCTATGATGGTTATGAATATGCAGAGACTCGTAGTATAGTAGATATGATTAACTTGAGTACTATGATGTTATATATGTTTCTGTCATAATTGAGCCTCTCACATATTTATTTCTCTTTGACCTATGTGATTACTCCTATTACCTAAATTGATGTTGCATACTTGTTAAACAGATTGTTATATTCCTGTTCGTATGCATTTCATTATTCTTACTGAGTCGATGGCTCACTATATTGTCTGTGGATTTTCAAATGTTATAGTAGAGAAGTTTGAAGGTGAAGTCTATAACTCTTTGGTTATCTTTCTCCACTGAAGAGGCTCTAGCTATTTATGACTAAGAGTTTAAGATTTTATATGTAATAGTTCTAAAAGTCATAGTTGTTGTTGCTCTATTTTAAAAAGTTTCTTAGATTGTAAAAGTGTTTATGTACTGAAGGGATTTAAATGAATAAAGCAAAAAGAGATTTTCTTTTAAATTCAGATTTGTCATTATTTATATTTTATTTTTATAATGAAGTTTGGCCTACTATGTGATTCGCTTATGTCTTCAGATAGGCGAACATGATTGTATAAGTATGGATCTAGGGTATAGAAGCGTTCTACGAGGTTTTTGGTAACCTTAAGCCTACACATACTCTAGGACCGTCTCTCCTCAGTAAAGCGAATGTGATGTGTTAGAGCGGTTCGGTGACGCGCAAGGGCTAGAACAAAAGAGTTACCAAGGAAGGAGCGTGACAATTAATAAATAATAAAATAAATTTTAAATTAAAAAGTTTGATTTATCATTTTAAGTGAATATTAATCTAATTAAAATTTTTAAATAATATGTTACCAAATAATTTAAAATCAAAAAGTGTTGAAATTTTTAATTTTAAATCCGAAATGGTATTATTAAAGGGAAAAATGTGCAAATTTGACCCTACTGTTTTTCCCATGGAGCACATCATCCCTTTTTATTTTTCAAAGTATAAAAATGACTATGACATTACAAAATTGGATTTTCTTACTCATTAATACTTTAATTATTCTTAAATTAGTTATGATTTATTTTCTTTAAATAATTTTTATTAAATAAAATTTTAATTTGAAATAATTAAATTTTAAAATTTTCACTTTACATGTAATTAAAAGAATAAATAATTAATTAACTTAAACATAGTTTATATTAAGATTTATATTAATTTATTTTAGGTCATATTTTGTGCGATTTTTATTTTTTTATTTAATTTATATTTTTTAAAAATATTTTAACATACGATAAAAAATTATTTTAAATTATTTTTTTAACATGTGAAATAATTCACACTTTTGTACATTAAACAATTTGAATATTAAATGCTAAAAATAAAATATATGTGCATAAAAATGTGAATTACGTCACGTGTTAAAATATTTTAAAATAATTTTTATTGTATGTTAAAATATAAATTAAATAAAAAATATAAAAAGCCCACAAAATGTAACCTAAAACTAGTTAATATAAATAATGTTTTAAGTTAATTAATTATTTATTATTTTAATTACATGAAAAGTGAAAATTTTAAATTTTAATTATTTCAATTGAAATTTTATTTAATAAAAATTATTTGAAAAAAATATATTATAACTAATTTAAAAATAATTAAAGTATTAATAAGTGAAAAAAAAAATAATTAACTACGTTAATATATAT